>CAEGAE010077982.1:0-67465 GCA_903067095.1 Girardinus metallicus
ACACTGGATGGAAATAAATCTTGTGACACTGCAGAAGCTTATTGAAACAATGCCACAGCGAATGCGGGCTGTAATCAGAGCTAAAGGCGGCCCAACAAAATATTAGAGAGTGAGACCATTTTTTGGTGGCGACTTTTTTTTTGGCCAGGCAGTGTAGTAGGCAATAATTTTTCGAGTGCTGTGCACTGAAACTCTACTTTTCAGGAATATTTGAACTTTCCCACACATCTGTGAGATCTCACGTATCAAGATCCTACACAGGAAAGAGACTAGTGTGGAAAGTGGGCTTTAATCACAATATTGAGATTTTAATATTCAACAATAACTTGAGGTGGCGTTTTCTAAACCCTTAATTGGTTTTATTTCTGTCAAAGCAATAGTAATCTGTTTTCTCTTTTTTCAGAGAAAACAGAAAAAAAACAACCTAACTTGTTTAGGTTGGAAACGCCTTAACACAGCATCTCTGGTTGAAAGTGTTTGCTGAAAGGATGCTGTCATTACACACTGACATCATCTATGCGCCTAAAAAATAACATCTTAAACCGAACTGTTGTTGCTGATTCGTTGCCAGTTCTGGTGTGGGTTCTCTTTGTGTGTGCTAGTAGTCAAGAATTGATGTACACGTGAAAGAAGAAGCTACCAGGAGTGTTAAAAAGACACTTTTCTAGAAACAACTTTCTTGTCTGTCTCTGCCTGGGGGCTTTGGAATTGCTCAGGGATCAGACTGACAAACGCTGACTGATCGGCTCACATTCACACAGCATTTCCTTCCAGCTTCGCCTGAGATCTTACCATAGAGACTTCTCATATTTCTTTCTAAGCCCCTTTCACTTGTAGTGTATTAAAGCCTCCCCCTGCTTTCCCATTCCACTTCACCGCTCTCTCCTCGTCTTCTAATCCAGGCCGTGTGTTTTTTCTTTTTCCCCCCTTAGTAAGCAGATTCGAGTCGGGAGCTTTAATTAGATGCGTCTTCTCCGGGATGCGGATGTGTCGGGTGGTCCAAGCACAGCCTGGGGAGTTTTGGGTGGAAACGGGCCTACATACCAAACATACGGCACCCTCGCTGAAAAGCAGGCCTCTTCGTTAACGAAGAACTGACGAGCTGCCGCTCACATTTGGGTAATTAACACTGCCACAGATTGTGGAACAGCTGTGCAATTTAGCACTGTGGAAACACCAGCGAGTCGAGAGAGACTCTGCAAACAGAAGACGGAGATGAAGTGGATTCATAGAGCACCTCGCTCAGGCCTCATCCAACGTCTCTCCGACGGCCAAACATTACACTTTCCTTCAGTTGTTTGGCAGGATGGCATGACAAATTATTTAAAATCACATTGTTTGAGGGAATTCCACTGGATGGATGCAGCCAAGTATCACTAAAATTGTACGTTAAGGCTTAGTCCACACGTAGGCGGGTATCTGGGAAACTGAATTGACAGGTCCACATACGATTTCCATCAACACGTAAAACTCCGATTACTGTCACTAAAAATTATTATTAATAAAAACTCAGACCAAAAGTGGAGATTTGAGAATTCTTCTCATTTGGAGGATTGTGTACATTGCAAACCGGAGATTTAGAGGTCAGCGTGTGACAGTCTGCGACAAATAATGTGTCGCTGACATCACATATGTGCATGCAGTGGAGGAGTGAGAAGAAATAGCTGCATCTGAACCACAGTAAAAACCATCACCTCTCTGATACCAATTTGGTCGTTGCTGCTCCAATGTGTTGAGTTGCAAGATATTCAATTCAATTCAAAAGGTTATTTATCTCCAGGAGGCAATGAAAGTAAAAACAACTCCTGAAGATTAGATGTTTTACACCAGCTATTCCTCCCAATATGGAGGCGGAATGTTGTTCAACGGCCACATATTTGCTTTAAAATGACTACCAGACGACATTGTCTTGTGTTTTATTAACTTTACATTCACTCATTTACAACGCGGCAGTTTAAAGTAGTTACCTCTCTGTCTGTCCACACATATGAACCTCCTGGTGCCATGTTTCATTCCAAACAGGAAGTCATGGTTGGTTTGAAGGATTTCAATTGACTGTTGTAGGTTTTAGCTTTGCCCTACACTACCCCCTATGGGTGCGGCATGTTTAAAACAACTCTCACTGTTGTCATTCAGCAGGTGGATGAACACTTTTCTTAAACCGATCCTGTTTGTATGATATTGTTTCTGCTTTTTTTTTTTTTTTTAAACGATGTGGCAGAGATAATTTGTTTTTACGTGTGTACAAGCCCTGAAATTATGAATGCCAGAAAAAGTAGATTTCTTTTAAGAAACTACTCCTCCTTGTCTCATTACCGGTGTTTCCCAGCTCTTTTTATTTAATCTCAGCCATGTTGAAACAACTTGAATCCATCAGGGTCACAGTCTGTTCCCATGGGCCGTTTACAGTAAGTTTTTAATACAAGTCATCAGCCCTGTCTACAGCTGTGGAGAATGGATGAAGAGTGTATGTACAAAGCGTCTGCACTTTTTTTCCCATGTAATTTGAGTTCCTTTTCATCTTTCCCTCTTTGTTGAGCCTTTCTTGCCCCATAAAACCAAATTATATGCGAGAAGAAATTAAATTGTCCTGGTCTTCGTTTTGTTTCTGTTTGATTACAGTTAATGTGTACCATTCCCTCCACCACTTTTATTTGCCTTGTATTTTATCTCTGCTGATCCGCAACATCTGGTTTTTGGTTTAAGCATCAGGGAGTGGTGAGAGCGCAGGGGGAAAAAAATGCTTGTACACATTGAGTTGAAGCATGAGACTGACTGAGGGCCTCTTCCTGCTTGTTACCAAAAAAATGAATACAAACATATTGGGATGTGTGTTTTGTTTTGTTATTATTATTTTTTTACTTTTGTTAAGATGGGTAAGTTTTACAGCAAAATGCTTTACAAAAGTAATCACTCCCTTTGCGGCAGTCTTTTATGTGTTGTTTTGGGATTTTGCATGACGGTCCAATGCAAAGTACTCCACAATTTTGAAGTGTAAAAAAAAAAAAAAATATCTGAAACATGTGACATGCGATTATTCTCAACCTTCCAGAGTTGATTCTCTTTTCTTTTCTTTTTTTTACATAATAGCTCAATCTTACTCAGCTTCTGTGAATAGAACAAAAATGAAATTCCTTTTTGAAGGAAAGATAATAGAAAGTATATAAAAACATAATAAAGAATAAAATTCTGAAATTACTGTGTAGTTATAAAAAAAATAGCATGTATTGGATTTATTGGACCTACAGGTCTGGACTTTGACTAGGATATTCTATTCAATGAATATGATTTGATATAAATAATTCTATTGTAGCCCTCACTCTTTTAGTGTTCCGTTGTACAAGTGTGGACCTAAGAGGAGAAGTGAAATATACAGTTTTATACTGGATATTTTCCACAGCATAAAACTGCCACCACCATATAGGTATGACATCCTTTGCTTTGTGTGTTTTGCTTTCAAGTGAAAAGCTTCACCTTTGGTTTCATTTGACCAGAGTGGTTGTAAACCTCAAACAGAATTTTTTTCTGCATGGTTTTTCCCTCTTACTACTCTTCTACAAATGATCTGAAGGCCTCAGGTTGGCTGGGTGCCCATGTATTGGTAGGTTTGCTGTTGTGTTACTTCCTCTATTTTCAGGTAAATGATTAACTAGTTCTCTGTGACCTGTCACTAATTCTAATCCAGGAACTTTTAAAATACAAGTCGTGTTAGTGGAAGGATTGACGTGGATTCTGTTTAACGAGGTTTTCTTTTGAAGATAAATTGTTGCACTTGATTTTATTTATTGAGAGGTATCAAAACATAGGGGGCTATGTCAACATACTCGCCACACTTTTTAAGCACACCTTAACACCGTCTTGCACTACTTTGTCTTGGTCTGTCACCAAGACAAGTTTGTGGTTGTAACATGCCAAAATGTACAAAAGGGATTTAAATATCTTAAGAGGTAATGAATATTTCTAGGTTTTTAATACCTAAGGCTGGTGGAAGGCGGTATGATTAATTCAGGGTGGCTCCTCGCCTTTCCTCTCGTCTATCAAGTGTCAGCGACGGCGTCGTGTCCAGGCCTGTCAGGTGGCCCTGTTGTGGCACCTCGGTCTGTCAGGCGGCAAGCAAAGAGAGAGAGCGAGCGAGCGAGAGCCCAGGGAACTTGTTAAAATTTCTGCAACGCTAGGCCATGCTGACTTTGACAAGAGACATTCCCCTCCCAATCTCCTCGGGTCCTCCGTCGGCATCATCAGCCACTAGCTCGGCTAGTGAACGGGGCAGCGGATGACAAAGCAACAATAATAATGTGGAAAAATGTCTATCTGCTGTAATGCCAGGTGAAGGGAAACGGACAGGCAGGGAGCCTCCGTGGCGTATTCCGGGAGGCTAGGCCGAGCCCCGGTGGAGCTGTCATTTATTTATCTACGTGAAGTGTCTTGAGAGGTGGAGGAGAGGCAAGGTGGCAGAGGCTTCACTCCACCAGAGGGGCCTGGCTTCTTCTTGGGGGAATAGGGAATATAATTGGCCTGCTTTCACCCTTGGCTGTGGCACCAATCAGGCGTTTTCTCCCTCCTCCTCCTCCTCTCCCACCCAGCTGGCTTGCAGACATAGCTGAGGAGATGAGACAGTGCTGCCCTTTCGGGCCCTGAGCAGGGACGACCCCAAACAAGACTTGTCACTTGTGCTTACAGTGGCATTTATTTGATTGGAGGAGTATTTTCCTTCCTTCCCTCCCCCTCTGCTCCTCGCTCTGCATTCCACTACCATGTCTGCCCCAGCGCTGGAAACCTGAACGTTTTGTGGCTCGCTCAAGACTATCCGCGGCCTCCGCCGTGCGTGGCGGACGACTTTGCTGTGAGGGACGGGCCACCTGTTAGTGGCAGGGTGAGGCCGGGGGTTGATACAACAAGTGTAGCTGTCAGGAAGGCAGTTAAAGTCGACCCCCAGCAGTTTCAATAGTTTTCCGCTAACCCATCAATCATGTGCCTGAAAATACTCCCAACGTATTCTCCCGTTATAATTGCCACGCTCACAATGTTTGGAGCTGAATTTCCCCGGGTAGCCAGCAGGAGAGATCCAAACCGAGCCATTTATTTTTCTGTGGGGGTGCGTGTGGGGGTGTGTGTGTGTGTGTGTGTGTGGGGTTGGGGGTGCGTGCGTGTGTGTTTGGAAGCTTGTTGAGTATCTGTCAAAATGGTTCATAGCATAAGCAATGCACTTAACCCCAGAGCAGATCTGTTTCTGTAACTCTGTTTTTATATGGAGTTATTGATCTGTAGTGGGTTGCAGGAGCAGGGGATAAAAATATTTCCTCCCAACACTGGCATCCCACCAGGAACCCTGTCAGCCATGGATCTGGGCTCCAGTCAGAGGAAGCATCTTAGTCTTCCAGGAGCCCACTGGGGTTTCCAGTTACATGTCGCTGGCTGGGACACCACGGCACACTGCGTCACAAGGACACCAGCCGCTGCTGCGCTGCACCTGAACACTTTTCCTTTACCAACAATAACTTGTAAAAAGCTATAAATGTGCTCATCATATATTGTGAAAAAAAAATCTTATCGTGATAGGAATTTCGATTTATCGTTGCATCAGTGCATTTAGTTTAATAAAAAAACGAGATAACGAATGCCTCTTTAATCATTCTTGTCGTTATCAAATTAGTACCACAAAACATTGTGATAAAATTCTAACCTTTTAAATCCTGATAACATAATGATTTTTTTGTAATTAAATATCGAATGTGTTTCATTGTACAAGAGAAACCATTTTTGACTCATTCTTATTTTCTACATTTCTTTGTAGCATAATTAAAACATCAAACTTTTACGCTGATTCAACCGTCGTAACCAAAAACATCTATTCCATCTATATCCAACATGAAAACAGCATCGTGTAGTTCTTAAAAAGCATTTATTGTGTTTACCAATTTAAGAAGTATATTAAATATATACATTTGGTGTTAATGGGTTGATCGTAAAAATAAGTAAGAGGTGGTGCTGCTGTAGCTTACACATTATGACCATGTCGGGGGTTTTGTAACTGTTAGTATTTCCAGCTGCTGAATTTTTTTTATTGTTTTTTTTTTTTTTTTTGTAAGGGATGGAATGAGCAGGGCTCAGCAACAGGTGGTGGAGGGGCAAAGCTGAATCACTTTATGCTGCAAACACCCAGATAAAACTCAGGTTATTATTTGACTCTAGCTGGCATCGACATTATGAAAACCTTTTAGCTTTTCTGAATCTATACATTTTTAAATCTTTGGTGTATTCTAATTCTGGTAGCTGGTCCACAGTTTATGAAAAAGAACCAGTAGAACAGGAGTAAATCATGGTTATATTGTATCCAGGCTCTTAGAACTGCTGATAGAATCCGTCTCTCTTCTATCAAGCTCCTCATTTTACTAATAAACGATCAAAAAGGTTTTGACTTGATGATGGTATTAATGTCATCTACATTCGTGCAGACTTTTCTATTCTTACACCTTTTTCAGTCTTGACTGTGCTTGCATTGGATTCCTCGGCTCAGCGATATGCATCTGTGCTTGTGACAGACATGCTTTGCAAATATCCATGCACCTCCATGCGCTGAATGAATGCAGTGTAAAGGCCCTAGGGCCCTGACCAACTAATCCAAGGATTCTGGCAGATGTGAAAAAAGGCTGCTTGAGCACACAAGCTGGTCCCTTCACTTCATCTGTTTGCATATCTCTTATTCAAATACTTGCGGTAGCCATCTGGGTCGTGCCGGGTGGGTCTGGATGAGCATATAATGAAATAACTACAGAAAAGCCGTAGAATTGCTTTCAATAAACAAGCCGGTTTTCGGCTCAATTTGCTAATCAAGCTGGTCGTTAGAGAATAGAGGAAATAAATTGGCGAGGAGGGCGAGTTCCTTCACAAAAACACCTCAGCGTTCAGGACGCCATTCACCAGGATAATTGTCAGGGTGGTTTTATTGACAGGAAGTTTGCCTGTTTCGACAATTCTCCACTGGTAATGAGCTGGTAAGCCTAGTCTTTTCCAATACGCTGCAGACGAATCAATCCAGTGCAATATGTTCGCCGTCTCCAGTTACATCACTGGTGCTGGTATTTTTGAACCAAAGTGACTGAATTCTCCACGTGACTGGGTTCTGCACATTTATTTTTGCTTAGACGAAATATAATATTCAAGAGAAATAAAAGCTTTCAACAAGCACCAAGATATTCATTAGTGCTACAACAAACAAGCCAGGAAAAGCATTTTAGCGCTCAGGGGAGCAATTGTTTTGTTTTTCTTTTTTCTTTACACGTAAATAATTTAAGCAGCTGCATGTAAGACAAAGTTGCATTTACTTGCTTCATTATATTTTAATCTAGAGCAAATTATGCCACACATGCACTGATGTGGAATAGTGTTCGTACCCATTGAACTTTTCACATTTTGTCTCATTGCAACTACATACTTTCATGTGTTTTAAAGGGTTTTTGGATAGATTAACACAATGTAGTTCATAACTATGAATCCACAGGAAGATGTTACATTATTTTCAGATTGTACTCAGCATGTATATGTATTCACACCCCTCTAGTCTGATATGATTACATGAAATCCAGGGCAACCAAATTACTTCAGATGACATTAGTCCGATTTCAAGTTATATTATCTTATTGCTGTATTCTACATTAGTATGAATGAAGGAATGCAAACACAAAAATAATGGTGTTTCATATGGTGGAATAGGAAGAAATGCTGCTTAATACATATAGTGGAATGTGCAGGTAATGGGTTTAAATACTCACCCAAGCTTTTCTAATCAGACTTGCATTTCATAATTTCTTGGTGATAGAAAAGTTTTAAAAAGAGAGTTGTATTTGATTAAATTTTACTGAATAGAATATGCAGAAAGAATAGAATTAGGCTGAAAGGTGTCTTGGTTTATGGCGTATTCAGGTTGTACATTGTTTGCGTTTGGTTAAAGGGGAACAGCAAATGTAAAAGAAGTTGCTCAAATAACCTTTGTGACCTACATGCCAGACGCTAACATTGACGCTGTCAAACATGGTGGTGGCAATATAATGCTTTAGGGATGCTGTTCTTCAGCAGGGACTGCTGGTCAGAGTTAAGGAAATTCACAACTTGGAAAAAAAACCTTTTTTGAGGTCATTAAAGGTGGTTCTACAAAGGCATTGCTTGCATGTCCATTGTCAAGGTCAAGACAATAAGGACTTTCACAGGACCTCTACAGTTGTCACGGTGGCGCTAAGCTAGCCTCTCCTGGCTTCATAGCGATACACATTTAGCTTTCCTCCTCCTCCTCTGTCATCTCCTCCTGCATAAAGCAAATCTCCTTACATGTCTCACTGATATGTCATCACGGTTATTAATACTTCCTCACTTCCCCTGGAAAAAGTTACACATCTGGGCTGTCAGTGACTGAAGAGCTCTGCCGTGTCATAAAACAGACACAATAGGAATGGGAGATTTCTTAGCTCATTTTATGGCTTCACTTTCCTTTTTCTTTTCCAAATGATTTCTTCTAAATCATTCCTAAACCACTTAGGAATGATTTAGTATCAAGGTCAAGCATTAATAGCTTACAGCTGCAGTACGTCCCTTTTATTAAAAAAAGTGTTTATTTTTTGGGGGGGTCTTTTTACATGTTTGTTGAAACTGTCACTGTATGGTGACAGGTATGAGACAGATAGTCTGTGAAAAAATCGAACTCCTCTTCCTTCTCCCAGTGCTAACTGGAAACAGCCTGGAGGTGGGTCTTGGCGCTGTCAGTCACAATCTCACGTGCCGCTGCTCATTCTCCCTCCACCTCCCCCCGCTTGCTCTCTGCCACGCTGCAGCTAGCATAGCCTGTTGTGAATGCTCAAGCTTGTTAACATGGCCACTGATGACGGTCTACAAGTAGTAAGTTGTTTCTCCGACTTTTAGCAGCAAATACATGAGGATGATTGACAAAGACCTTCCTCTTGGCTCCAATTGGTTGGTTTGGTCGGGAATGTTACAATTCTTCAGACAGAAATACCAGGTCAGGGAGGAGCTGGAAGAGATGAATCTTTTCACAGATTGTCTCATAACATGCTGTCACGACATGTTGACACTTTTAACAAGTATATATATATAACATTCTTTATAAAGGTACAAACTGTAGCTCTAATGGAGGGCTGGTTTACCAGACAAAATGGTCAGTAGCAGCTATATTAGTCTGACAAAAATCTGTCTGCAGAAACACTCTCTCCCCACCCCTCCCCAGCATTCTTCAGCCACCACCTCCAGCTCTCTTCTTCTTTTATAATGACAGCTGTGCAGCAAAGGCATATGTAAAGGTGACTGCATGGGTATTCAGTGTCCTGGCCAACCCTGCAGTAAGGCTTTCCCCCCCACTACCCCCGAGGGAGAAACTTGGGTTTCAGCTGCTAGAAACCTGAGGCTTGATGTCCGCATCAAAAGTAAATTCCACTTAACTTGCCACATCCTTTTCCACAGTGGCCCTGGGGCTTCAGAAGCCACAAACACCTTTATATAGCGCATGCTATGTTTGCCTTGAAGTAGGACGGAGGTGTGAGAGCAACCGGATGCTGGGCAACGGGTGCCACTTTACTCCACCCCCCTTCCAGGTTTCCACTCCACCACTTGCCATCTTGTTCCTACCCAACTGTTTTGTAGCTCAGTAGAGCAAGTGGTTGTCTTTATCCTCGGGGCTTTGTTGGTTTTTACAGGTGATAGAAGTGCTCAGTGTCTTGTAAAGTATTTATACAACTTGTACTTTTTCACACTTGGACATGTTACAACCAGGGAACCACTGGTTCACTTTCGATTCTGATACAGATATCTATGGTTTAGTATTGGCCGATACCGATCCGATACAGAAAAACTGCACAGAATTGACTTAAAACACTTCTTTTTCTTTTTTTAACTTTGATATAAATGTACCGAATAGCAGATTTTATTTGATAACTCTGCACCAGTACAGAACACTTGAAATGAAAACAATACAAATATAACTTATTCAGTCAGTGCAATTAGGAGTTCAACAGCCAATGTAAAACAAAAAATAAAGAAACTGAAACTGACAAAAAAAAAATACAACAAACCTCTTTCAAATGGTTCAGAAAGTGCGAAGTCTGTGAAGATCAGACTTCGCAAACAGAATCTGGTTTGGACTTTGACTGGGCCATTCTTACAAATAACAATTAGCTCAGCCAGACTTCCCAGAATGCTCTGTGTTTAGCTGTATTAATTTCATACCCCCTACATGACTTATGGCGAACTGCAAACTGAAATTTGCATGGCCATCTTCAACAAAGACTTTCATCTCACCACTCCTACGTAAAGGCTAGATTTGTGGAGACTAGTAGTTGTTTTTTTAACAGATTTTCTGGAGTCGTGGATCTCTGTAGCTCCTCCAGAGTTACTATTGACCTCTTGTCTGATTCTTTTATTCATGCTCTGCCTGTCCGCCATGTTTCGGTAACCTTGTGTCATCCTCTTTCTGCTCTTAGATTTTGGAATCTCTAAAGCATTGGACATTGTTTTGCTTCATCCCTTACCATTGGTCTTGATGACACTGAAGCTAAATTGATATTAAGATTAAACTACACACAGATGGACAATATTTACTAATTAAAGACGCCTGAAGACAGTTGGTTTGACTGCACTTTATTTAAATGTGTTAGAGTTGAGGGATAAATACAAATCCCAGCAAAATCCATTGATGTTTGTGGTTGTAGAGCAAGAAATGTGCTGCATTATTTTGTTCATGTTCGCCCTCAAGCCTCCATCACCTGGTGCCACTCATTTGAGAGTTCTACATTTAGCCAAACCCGAATCCGAGGGTTCACAGACATGTAGTGGGCTCATCGTGTGCAGACTCTGAATTTGTGGGATGCAGAATCCCACCGGGGATATGGAGGCTGGTAAAAGCTTGGATCCCTTTCCCTAGCCTAGAGTCGGCATCAGGCTCCCACCGGTATTAGAACAATATTTATTTGTGTTAGAGGGGAGGTGATTCATTTTACTCAAAAATCACTGGCATAGCATGGGTGAGAGCTGCCTCTCGCTGCGCATTTTTTCCTCTCATTAAAGGTGTCCGCGCCCAGAGGAGCGAGCCAATGCCTACCGCAAATTTCCGTGTAGTGCCAGCTCCGGCTTTTCTTCTCTTTGTGAGCTGTCTTTCCCCCTGCAGAACAAACTCTCCATGTGTGGGTTGAGGCAAGGGAAAGGGTCACCGCTTTTTCTTTTCTATTTTTTTTTTTTTTTTTTTTTTTTTTATCACTGCATCATTTAAAATCTTACTGAGTTTTTTTTGTTTTTTTTTTCCCTCTCTTAGCAAATTCATCCAAGCAAAGTGTAATCTTGAGAGAAAAGAAGAAAGGAAGAATGTAAGTTGTGTAGCCTGAGGTGGGCGATGACTCACCTAGACATTGTTCAGATGGACTGGGAAAAAACCTAAAAAAACAAGTTCAATGGGAGATTTTATTGAGCAGTGCTTAAAGCCACCTTTCTCTTAACAAGCTGCAGTGAGAGGTGGTTTGCCTACCAAGCTCGCCTGCAGCTCTCTGCAGGGTGATTATGTCACAGCGGGCCAGTCAGAATGATGTGTATCTCTCTGTTACAAGGCAGCTCAAATGCAGCAAAGGCTCTGACTAGGAATATTATTATTATCTCCTCCAGGATCCTCCACTCGGCATCAACACTGGTGCATTGTGAGAGCTCTGGGGGGAAGCTGTTTTTGAAATAATCCGCCTGTCTACTCTCCTGTTTCTCAGACAATAATGTTCACACAAAAGCCTTTTTTTTTTTTTCGTTATTATTATTTCCCACCACCCACACGGACAATAGTGGAAAGGCTGTACGACAAAGCGATAATCTAGATGCGCGGAGAGTGAGTTTTTTGTGTCCCGCTTCCCGCTATCTCTGCCTTCTCATGGCAGCCCAAGGGGAACGTTTTGGTTGTGGCTCCTGACCAACCAATCAGGGAGTGGTGAGCCTTGTCTTTACAGGGCTATCTGCCATCTCTGCTGGCGTGAAGCCTGGCGAGCCAGAGGAGGCCGGCGGTGCTCCGATCTATATCAGGGCCACGGTGTAATGACGAGCAGCCTCCTGATACTGCAGAGATTATCCCAGCTTCTTATCGCTGCTGGCATACATTTTGACATTAGAAAGACAAGCAGACCACTCCACCCCCTCTCACACTCACTGTATATCTCAGAGAGTGGACTTTAAATCTGTGAGTTTATAAATCACTGAATAACTTGACACCAAAATTCATTTAAAGACCTGTTGTTGTTGCTATTGCCAACCTTCAAGACCAGTCAGGTCTTCTGGTTCTGGTCCTGCTCTGCATCCCAAGAACCAGAACCAAACATGGAAAAGCAGCATTCAGCTTCAATGCACCACAAATCTGGAACAAACTTCCAGAAAACTGCAAAATAGCTGAAACACTGAGGTCCTTCTAATCAAGGCTGAAAACCCACCTGTTTAGAGTTCCCTTTGATTAGTAGTAAGTGGAACACTGATGAGCATCAATGTGTATTTGCTTGGTGATTATGATGGTGGCATTGACAAAATGAAATCTTACCAAGTATTTTTGGACCAGTTTCTAGTGCAGCTTCTTAAAATAAGACGAAACTAACTGGAAAGTAACTTTTCAGGCTACCGGCGCTTGTTTTAAGTCATTATTGAATGTAAAGTACTATTTCTACTGGCGGATTATTTCACTCATTACCTGGGAAAAATGTATTGTTAAAATGAAGGGGAACTCATACTTCATCATTAATACTAACACATTATTAACTTAAAATAAGCTCCTATATCTTGCTGAAGTTACTTTTGTCTTATTTCAAGTGCGCTAAGATATTTGCACTAGAACCTAGACCAAAAATACTTTGTGAGACTTTGTGTTTTTGCAGAGCATGATGTAAAGCACTTTGAACTGTCTTGTTGCTGAAATGGGCTGCTGTACAATTAAACTTGACTTTCTTCTCTGAAGAGACCCGGCTCATTTCCTGCTTCAGTTTCCCCGCCGTCTTCCATTTGTCCACCCTGGACTTACTACCCCTCTGGAGCCTGGCGTGCTTTTTAAACCAACGAGCTCCAAATCTAAGCGTTTCGTTAATTGAGTTAAATGGATTGCGGTGGTTGAGATGATTTGTCTGTCGGCTTTTATTGCCGCAATTTAGGCTGTGCCTCATTGCGTTATGCCACCTAATGAGAGCCCTCACCAGATGTTTTGTCTCCTCTGGTATTAACATCCACATGTTCACTTAGGCGGAGATAGCGTCAATGCGCTGGCGCTAATTTCCTCCAATTTGTAGCTGTTAATCGAATAAAGGCACTTTCACAAATGGAATTCCTGTACTTTTCATATTCTGTATCTATTATTCATGGAGTTCCTGTCAGTCTGTTGAGCTGAGATCGTGATTTGTTGCCTCGTCGGTCCCTGCACCCCATCCCTATATTTCACTCTTGTCCCCCTCGCGGGGAGTTCGAACAGATCTGGAGCCCCTCTAGTGAAATATGTCTCATCCCTTTTCCTTCATTTCTCCTTATCTGGTTAGTGTTGGCTGCGGGCCTGCTGCGCCGTTGATTTGTGACTTTCTCTGTCTGCGGCGGTGAGAGACCTTAATGCAATGTGCGCCTCTGCCCTTCTCCCTACTGATGAAACGGGCTCCTGCATTCCCCTGATAGACTGCTAATTTGTATACTAAACTGACAGCCAGCAATGATAAGGGCTAGCAACTGCTTCACAGCCCAGGAGAGAGAGAAAAAGAGAGAGGCAGGGCAGAGTGATGGCGCGGGGCGCAGCAAGCGAGATCGAGGGTAATATTTTACACAAAGCTCATGCCCCCGTGCACTTCCATCGGTATTCATTTCCTCGCGTCTGTTGCTAGGGCGAGCGGGGGCAGGAGTTTCCAGCCCTGGTGCTCTGCCATACACACGCAGGCGTTTATGTGTGCCTATAAAAATGGCACTTGGGGCTAAGTACAAAGTGGTTTGTGTGTGTGTGTGTGTTTTTTTTTTTTTCTTTTGCAAGCATGCGAGGGGAGGCCACTTCATTCTACTTGGTCACCATGGAATTCATTATCATCTTAATGATCCTCCAGTTGAGGCGAGTATCCGTTGGTTGACAGTTGCGTGGGATGCTACCTCTCTCTTTCTTTCTCCCTTTCTCTCTCTCGCTCTCTCTCTCTCTGTCGTCTCGGCGCATCTCGCTGTACTTGCCGGGGTTCCGCATTATTACCGGCTCACACCTGTTCTGACAAGCCAGCAGCGGTGGATGTGTAGAGAAGCGGAGGGTGGGAATTGAAGGCAAGGTAGATGGCGTCTGCTCCCATGGAAGGCACTGCTGCGGCTCATAATAAACGACCGCTCGGGAGGTCATTAAGTTTCTGGAACGGTGTGAGGACAAATGCTGGGGAGATAATTAATTTGGTGTCTCCTGTTGTAGCCTGGGAGCTGTAGTCCCACTGTGCATGGCTAATGCAGCATTTATTGCAAAGGTGGCTTCAGCAGATGTCTGGGGGTAGAAATGGTTGGTTATGCAGAGTGGTCTTGCGGTCATGCAGGACCACTGTTGTGTTCCACGACAACGAACAATTTTCATTTTTAAAAGTTGCACGCACTTTTGATTTATAAAGTGAATCGACTTTGCTGGCCAGGCAACTCTGCCTCACCTGTGAGCTACACCATCCTGAGCTCGGGTGGCGAAATGTGGCTTCAGGAGACACACAATGGAAGTTGGTGGAGAGGGCAATGAAGGGGGAAGCTGACAGTGATGAAACGCCAGGCAGGGAGGCAAATTAACACTGTGTAGGTTGGAGTGTGTGCGTGCATGGACGTGTGTGTTGGTAAGGAGAGGGATGGACAGACAGGTTCAACCTGGGTAATTGAGTGCCTGATTGCCCGTGCTAAGAAATGTGCCCTATGGCCCATTTGGCTCCTTTCATTTTCCCTCTCATTTTCTTCTGGCCTGCCGTCTGCTGAATCCTTTTGTGCCGTGTCGCGGTGCAGCAATATAAATACAAACATGGTTGTGTGTACATAGAGGCCTGTCAGGCATCTTCGCTTCCAATGAGATTTTGCTTATCTCGTCTACAGGAGCTGGGCCGGCCGCTGAGGCAGGAATAACAGTGCTATTTTTTTTTTTTTTTTCTTCCATGAGTGGCCTTCTTTTGTTCTTCCCATCAAATTTCTTTCAGGAATTGTTCTGTAAGAGTTGATATTTCTGTAAGAATATTGTCATCTTCAAAACGTTTTGATTCCCAACTAGCCTCGGTGCATCTGTGTGTAATGTAATCTCAGTCAATGTCGATGTCAAATTTATTTATATAGCTCTTTAAAAACGGGCATAAAACTGCACCAAAGTGCAGTACAGGAACGCACTTTGATGTAAACCCAACAGTTCTACGAAGGCCCCAGAGGTTCGTCATGAAGCAAACGGCATCATGAAGACCAGGAAACACAGTAAACAGGCCAGAGGTTAAGTTATAAAACATTTTCCCCAACATCTCTGTTCAATCCATTAGTGACGACTGAGGCTTGTATATACTCCGCAAGACTTCAGAAGTTGATTTTTTTCCTCCCTCAGTTCTGCTTGTTCTCAACACATCATTCAGCTGAAACAGTTTTTTTTTTTTTGTTGTTTTTTTTTTAGCACTGTCTGACAAGTATTGTGTTATTGGTCAGCAATTGGAAGTGGGCCTGGTTAATGCAACATAGGGGAGATGGTATTTCTTCCGCAATTTTTCTGTCATCATCCCAGGAGTTCGGTGCTCGACATAAACTTGGCCGGTAAGAGCTCTGTTCTTGTCCTTGCCACCTCGAGTAAACTAATGTCTTTGTTCTCGCAGAGTATGTACAGAGAGGCCTTCCATCATGTGTTCCCAAATTCTGGTGCTTGTTGGAGATTTTAGAAAGGAAAAAAAAAAAAGCCATGGAAAAAGGAGGAAAGTAACAAGACGTTCAGTTTGCAGCTGGCGACACGGCAAACATGTGGAAGAAAGAGCTCTAGTAAAAAATAATAATTAAATAATTTGATTAAAATGCTACTTTTTGACTTACGTCCAGCATGTTGTGTGTGAATATATCATCCACATAGAGGTGGCAGAGATATGCCTGGTGGGGATGATTGATTGAGTTAAGATGAAAATTTAAAAACTATCCTGTCGTACGAATACTTTTCTCAGGCACTTTATATATGATTAACACCAAACACCTCAGACCTTGTCCAACAGCTTTCTGTCTGATACGCAACACTCCAAATGAGTCAGAACTAAATAGCAATTACAGTCTTCACTGACATCAGGCAGCAACAAAGCCTGCCGACAGGTTTGTTGTTTTCACGCCGCAGCTGTCGTGATTAAGCTGCCCCAAGGTGTTTAGAAAGTGTACCACGGAAGGGCAAAGCTGTTCCTCCTTTACCCGTAAATAGAGGAGGGCTGTATCAGGAATTTGCTTGTATTTGGTCTGGGACTTACCTAATCTCTGACTGCAAGGTTTCTTACTGCTAGGAGATAATTTGCTCTGCTATGTGGAATGCGGGGCATTAAATAGAGCTCCCAGATCAAAGGTAAGACTGAAAGCCTGGGGATCATTTGATATAAAGCAGGGAGGGGCTGATGTGTGCTGGGTTATGGGATGCGGGGGATGGGAGGAGAAACTGGTCTCTCAGCAGTCTTTACTAAATGAGGTTAATTGAGTCTGGGGTAATTGCTGACCTTCGTGTCTGAGTGAAATCACATCCTTAACTGATCAATGCTTTTCATAAATTTTATGCCTCAAGGTCATTCCGCTGATTACGCGGCCCTCCCTCCTCGGCTGGATTGCCTTGCTCCGGTGGCCTATTGTGCAGAAATGAAGCGTGGAGGCGTTTTGCCATTAAAAGAACGCTATTAAGGTTGTCTCCGATATTTCCAAATTAATTAGCTGGTCGTGTTAAGTAAAAGCAACGCGGACATGGAGACTTTTCTCTCCGCTCTTCCACTCCCTCCCTCCGTTTGCGTCCTCATCTGGGGCCTCGCCTTGCGCGCCTCGCTCACCGCCTCCCCCGCTCTCCCTTGGCGGCTGCGCCGTTGTCTGGAGGATTTATGGAGTGAATAAGTCATCTGTGTTCGGGGGGGAGTTGTGGACTTCTTAAAACAAACAGCAGCCGTAATTTGTAATTTGGCATTCCCTAAATCTGGGGAATTATCGTCCAGCATGTGGCGCTTTAGGGATTTAGCGCTGTAATGGTGGGTTTTACTGGCCAAGCTCTCTCCTTAACTCCTTTCTCTTTCATTTTTTTTTTCCCCCTCTCCCGTGTTCTTTTTTACGCCTGTCGAGGAAACGGTAGGATTTCACAGCTGCTGGGAGCTGAGCTCCGGCTGGGCCCCGTGACCTCCTTCTTTCTTCCCCTGCTCACCCTCTTCGTCCCCCTAGCCTCACTCCGTTTTTCTCCCTCTATCCAGCAGTCTCTTTCCTCGGGGAGCTCTTGTGTGGCTCAGAGGAAGCTGAATCATAAAGCATAGCTAATGAATAGAATAGAGAAGGAAAGCGGAGGCCAGCTGACGGCCCTCCAGAGAGGGGGCTAGGCCCCTGAAGCCCCAGGCTCAAATAGCAGACGGCCCTCGCAAAGGTCAAGCTTCCTGCAGCCCGCTCCGAGGGCTTTGTGGCTTCTTAGGCAATGTGGCTTAAACTCCCTCCCCTCCCACCATCACCCTTTAGTTTTGTTTAATGGTTAAATTTCCCCGCTTCCTTTTGAAAACCCTGCCCTTTGCTCCTCCGTTTCGTTGTCTTTCTGCTTCTCTCCATAAGCATTTCCTGTCCGTCTCATCTTTCTCTCGGTCAGTAATGGCAGTCGGGGTCGCCTCAGCAGAGAGAGTGTGAAGAATTTGTTACACATGACCTCCTCGCACCTCGACCGCAGGCGGCTCGGTTAGCACGGCCTCGAGAGACACAGAGAGAGAGAGAAAAAATTGTCAACTTCGCCAACAGCAACGTGCAGGAAGAAGCTGCAACAAAAAAAAACAACCACCAGTAGAAACAAGAGCTCTGCTGTGACATGCCCTTTTTTAAGCATCGCCTTTACAAGCCAGCCTTGTAATTGTGGATTATGTGACTGACTCATGCAGACTTGGCAGGTGCAAAACGCAGCATTAAACTCTTAAATGTTGGTTTGCTGTTACTTGGGGTTCAGGTACAATTTAAAAAGAGCCTCTGTTCATCATGGGGCTGGAATGGGAAGGAGGAGATGTACCAAACGCAGCTCGTCTGTTCCTGGGAACACACTTTGTCTGTGTTGCACTCCAGATAACCACTTTGGTCACAACTCTTTTTAGGTGTTACGCAGAGTCATATCCTCACCTGGCTTGTTTTGTTTTTAATTTATTTATTTATTTATTTTCTACTTTCGTGACCCTGTGTCACTCTGAGCACGACCCTGAGCCGCCTTCCGTGTCCATTTGACAAGCTTCATTTCACTCTGAGCCCATATTTTCCTTTCAGGGCCTGCAGGGCCTGGATTCAAGGCTGAGGTTGTGCTGTTTTCTGTGCCGAGGGTTGGTACTAGAGCCTTTAATGTCATCCAAAGCCAACAAAGAGTCCGTGCTGGCGCCTGGCCGCTCTGGTTTTGGGAGATTGAAAGAGGGCAATGCTCAACTAGTCTTTCTCTCCTCTAGAGCCAGATCACTTTGTCTGCTGCAGGAGGAAACGGAAAATATTTCAGCTGGGAGTTTGTCCTTTTGTTCCACTTGTGGAGACCAAAGAAATGTTATTAGACTTCAGAGTTTCTACGCAGTCTCAAGGTCTGACATATGATTCAACTGTTTTCAAAATATAGGCATTCAAAAATATTTGTTTGAAGACCTTCGTCCATGTCCAGTTACATAAATGATTCAATTTATCGATTAGTCTATTTGTTCCATGTTTCTTTCCTTCTGTCTTTTTGTCTCTTTCTTTTTTTTATATTTCTTTCTTTATGTCCCTTTCTTTTTTCTCTTTCCTTCTTTCTTTTTCTTCCTGTCTTTCGGTCTTTCTCTATTTCTGTCTTTCTTTCTTTCTTTTTCATCCTGTCTTTCGGTCTTTCTCTATTTCTGGCTTTCTGTATTTCTCTGTCTTTCTTGCAATATTTATTTCTATATTTCTGTCTGTCTCTTCCTTCCTGTTTCTTTTTTCTTTCTGTCCACTGCATTTGAAATTAAACCTAAAAGCAATTTATTAAGGCGTGTGTGCGCGTGTGTGTGTGTGTGTATTGCTCCACTTGTGAAAGTAAATATGTTGGACTTCTTTGCACTTAGACATCAACTCTGAGTGCCACATTGCTGGACAGGACGCATTAAAAAGAAACAAAAGGAAAGAAAAAAAAATGCTAAGCTTGATTAAAAACATAAGATATTGTCATTGCATTATGAAGTGATAAGTGAAGAGTGCTGACACATCCAGATGTATCTAAAAATATTAAAGAGGCTGTAATCGATTCAGTTTAAGGCACTTTCACAAAAATAAAATAATTTTGTCAATTTGTCCAGTCACCCAATAGTTTCTGGTCACTCTCTCTGCTCATTTATGTGTCTGTCCATCTGTTCATTCATCCCTTTTATACATTAATCTATCAGTGGATGTATTGATTCATCCATTCAACCATCCATAAATGTGAAAACTTTCAGGAATCTTGAATATTTGCTGCACAACATTTTACTGTTTAGTAGAACCCATTGCTGACATGTTGCTACTGCTACTCCTCCTGCGGTAGCTAGCATCTGTCCACTCAGCAAGCAGTTTTGTGCAATAATCGAGTGTTTATATCGAAAATCTGCTCAGTCCATTACTGTCTGCAATCTCTGTGGAGCTTCAACCAAGTGACTCACAACGTCTCCTCGTGGAATATGTGCCGCAGAACTCGACAGAAAAATATTTCTTTGTAGTCATCAGCGGATCCTCTCTCCTTTAATGCTTTCCGTTTCTGATTCGACTGTCGAGTTCCCCGGCGGAGGCTTCCCCTGAGCTTTCATATCTCTGTTTTTATGCCCTGTTAATAAAGCAAGTTTATAAGAGAATCAACTCTCTACTCGAGGTCTGTTGTGGTTTGCGAGAGAAGAGACATCCAAACATTGTAGGAAGGGAGGAAAAAAAAAAAAAAAATAAAAAGTCAAATCGCAGTAAAAGTCGGAATCCGATGGTCTTGGAAAGAAGAGGATGTCCTCAAAACACTTGTGAAGAACTAACAAGGATGCCAAGGACAGCCATCTGTGTTTACAGAATCATCCGCTTTCTCTCTATGTCTCCCTTGTACGCTCTCAAGATTCGCTGTTCATTCTTTACATATGCTCCCTTTGTGCAGCCTGAAATACACGCGTGGCAGTTAAGGACACTCGGGGGCCCTCTGGGTGGAACATATGCCGGGCTCCTGCGGATTTTTTAACGAGTCAGACGAAAGGAGCTGAAGCGAAGGGAAACGATCGGATGGAAAACGGGAGCGGATTCTCAGTGATATCTTCTGTTTACACAAGCTGAGTTGCAGCGATTTTGATTTTAGTCGCCAAACTTCCTGTGATACTCTCCATCAAATCATCCTCAGCTTCCCTTATATTGACCTCAACCAACATCAGGTCTGCTGCTAACTGACTACGATGTTATACCACCATGAGAGATCTGTTGTTGAAATGAAATTAGATGAATTAGAAATAAAAGTGCATAGTGTTGATTGGTGGAAAAATGTCACTGATTTCCTAGCAGCAGTATGTTTTCTTTTTTTTTTTTTTTTTTTTCTCCCCTCCAAGTCTTTGTCCTCTGATGCTGCAGTGCCAAGCCGACTGCCTTCCTATGTCCTTGACAGCGTTTCTTGTGCGGGGGTTTTCAGGTAGCCCAACACTGCCACCTAATGTTACCTCATCAGGGGAAAGTCAGGCACCAGAAGCAGCTTCCTGTCCTTGTTCGATCGGGTGACTGCTGCTGATTGATTTTGTGACGCCGTCACCTGCAGATAAATAAATCCGCTTCTACAGCTGTGGTTCTGGAACAGAAATGCTAGGAAAGCAAATGATGATTTTAATTAGTTTCTTTCAGATTCACGTGATCTCTGAATTTCTGTTTCTTTCTTCTTTTTTTTTTTCCCCTCCAGGTATCTGATGTAGGATCAGAGAAGCTCTTTTCTCCTACCGCACCCAAAGGTAAGAGCCTCGTCCATTTTCTCCTCCGCTTTATTCATAAACGGAACAAAATCTGTGCCTTTTTTTATTATTATTATTATTATTGCAAATGAGCTCTCTCTGGCTCTCTAATCCTGCAGCTCCCATTCAGATTTAAATGTTGCCAGACATAAACAAGGTCTGGTGACTACATATGCATGCATTTTTTTGTTTTGTTGTTTTTTTTTTTCTTTTCTCCTCCGGGTGCACAGTGGTGTTTCTTGGACGACCCCGCCAAAGGCTTAGCCCTCCTACATATTGGTTCATTAGAGAGGATTTAGAGCCTCCCTGCCACATGCTCCCACAAATGGGTACTTCCCCTCAGGCATTACAAGCTCTCTGACAGCAGGCCTGGATCATAATTGATGCCAAAGGAAAGACAGAAAAAGAGCTTTGTCAGCCCCCAGACAACACGCGCTCTTGTCCGCATTCACATATGTGAATTATTAGGCCCTTGTTTTTTGTTTTTTTTTTTGTTGCTTTTTTTTTTGTATGCCGTGACCACTGGCTTTTTTGTGTGTGTGTGTGTGTGTGTGTGTGTGTGTGTGTGTGTGTATTCTATGTCACACATCAACAGGTATTTCTGGCACATGAATGTTTACTACATGCAGTGATGTTCAGCTGGTCAAATCAGGGGGTGACGGTGTCTGAGGTGCAGATGTGGGTGTGGGGTTTGATGGGCGTAGCCGTGACAGATAGCAGCAGCATGGCGGCCGTGTCCCCTCTGGGCAAGAAGCAGGAAGGAGGGCCCATTAAGACAAGGTGAGGTGGGAATGAGATGGATCCACATTCTGTGAGCCATACGGACAGATGAGGAAGGTTTCACAGGGAGACTCAACAAACACATCAGTGTTCATCGGCTTGGCTTCATCGTAGCTATAGCTTTCTTCATCTGGTTTCTTTTATTTAAGAGGAAGCATTTGAGGAGAACCTGATTCTTTTTTTGTTGCTTTTTTATATCTAGATCAGGATGTCCAACTCGTTCTCTTTTCAATATCAAGATCACGAATTTTCTCAAAGGTTCGGATGTGTCCGAATACATTGATGAAACCCATTAACAAACAGTTAGAATATTAACACATAAAAGTGTCTGCTTTCCACGAGTTGTTCTTAAAATTAAATAATATTGAACATCTTTTGACATTGTTTAGTTAATGTTTAATAGAAAGCAGCCTACTGCTGTACGGTGCAAGGTTTCTGGTTGAAGATTGGCTTATAGGGCAAGGACAGTGTTGTAGTAAGGCCTACTTTTTTGCAACCAATACTACTGTCCAGGTATGTACATGCTGTTCAAGTTTGGCCTTTAGGACGATTTGTTTCTGTGGCTTTAGCCCTCTCTACCTCAGTACACAGCTAAAGGTCCACTCAATGATGAGCAATGCAGCTCACAGAACAGGAAGCGGTTAACTTTAATCTGTGTAACAGTCTCTTCTCGATATTTGACAAGTTTTTCTTAAGTTCGTTTTGTGGAGGGCTTTTCTTCTTCTCCTCAGTCTGCTACTGTCACTGAGTTTACGAGGGTTTTGAACGCAGCGGCATATTCTGGTTTTGATGAATCCGGGTGTCATAATTATTAGAAATCCTGTCAATATTGAAAGTTTGACTAAAAAAACTAAAAGGTTAATGTGAAAAGTGGAGCTAGTTGTAGCCTCATCATGGTGGATGATTGTTCATGGTGGATGATTGTTCACTGTAGTCCCTCTACTGAACACAAGGTGACGCTGATGAAGAAATAATACAGCTACACTGCGGGAATAGCCGTAGAAACAGAGACAGAAGTAAGAACACACTTTACACAAAAATCTATGCTTAACATAGATTTTGCAGCAGTTTTAACAAAGGTTTGCCGATGTCAACACACCTGAGCACAGTTTTACCGCCACACTCCAGGTTTGCATTTCATTAAAGTTTCCATTCTAAAAACCGTATTTAATCTTGAAATCTTTCAGAATAGTGAAATGCTTTGTTTATCGCCATTGCGTTGCCTTTTTAATTGAAAATCAAGGCAGCCATGTTGGAGAGAAACCAGGCATGCTAGCTGTGTAGTTCACACATCTTACTTATAGCAAAATCCCCCTGTGTTTGCTAGGTGAAGGAATGACTCTGTAGTTGGTGCTACAGTGAGCGCAGGGCACAGGATTAAATGGCTGGAATTAAATCCAGACAATCCAATCAAAGTCTCTCTAGATTATCACACAGATCAACCAGATCCTATTTGGGAGATGTAGGTGAAGGGTTTAGAGGAAGAGGTTAGAGAAAGTGAGGTGGCTACCAAATCTAAAAAAAAAAAAAAAATGCAAAAAAGACATGAAGGACAAAGTTATCAGAGTTAAATTGGGATAACTTCCATTCGGTTCTCATTTCACGTTCTAGTCTTGTTTTCTGGAGCTGTAATAGATCTTGCGACGCTATTTGCTTGTGGCCAAGACGGGTTTTTCTGTGTGTGGACATTGTGTGTAACACAGGGAAGCCCACAGGCTGTTTTCCTCTGGTTTGCTGTACAACACTGCATCTACAGTGTGTCCCATTAGCAGCTTGGGGCCCTGTGGGACTGCCGAAAAGGAAAGGCTTCTTTCCTTTAATCACCAGGCTTGTGGAGCTGCTAGCTGGTAGAGACGGATGCAAACACACACACTCCATAAGCATATATGGTACATACTAGATTAATATACATACATAGAGCTGTGAAGGTGTTTGTTTTATTTTTATGTATTTTTTTTTTCAGTTGATGTAATGTCCTGATTGCCCACAATAGGCTTAAGCTGGTATGTGATTCTAATGATTAAGAAAAAAAGTGACATAAAAATTTAAACCAGTAGTGTTATTGATTATAAGACTTACTATCATCGGAATATTAACCGTATTTATTGGTTGTTTTGATTCAGATACAAAAACTTCAGTAAACTATAAGACAAACACCTGCTAAATTTAGTAGTAGTTTTCAAATGCCTGTTGTGCACACATTTTAAACTCATATTTAATGGTTAATTGGTCAGGCTATCTGCTCAGGTAGCCAGCCTTCAGTCAGTTACTCAACAGACATGCTACTTATAGCATGCTAACAATGCTTAGCTAGCTGTTTGGAAGAGCACTGCAGCTAGCGAAGGGAGCAGTGTTATTATTCAATTATCATACAGTCAAAAAGAACCTTGGTCATGTTCACACTTTTTCTCGTACTTCATAAAAAGATGCTTAAAACGATGGATGATTATATAAAACATTTCACCGGGGTGTATTAGCTCCAAGTTCCTATTAAAATTCATGTTTTAAATGGTTTTTACTACAGGGTAACATAATTCAAACTATTATAAACAGTACAGTTTTAAATAGAAAAATGTACTATTAACTGTTGATTTACTTGCAGACAAAGAATGAAATTCAGTGCATCTAAATAATCTATCTTGACACAATACTCGTGTCTCCATCAACGTTTTTTGATGCACGTTTCAAAGTATTGCGTTAGGAAAGTGTTGGTGGAATCTATGAAGTTGGAAATAACTTACTGATTTTTGCAAAAATTGTTATTGTGCTCGCTTCAGGTGTCTTTTGGCTTTTCCGAAAAAGAGTTAATGCTCTACAGGGATGATGGAAACACGTTTGGCGAACATTTACCTCACATGACTGATCAGTCGATTTTTTCTTGTTCTTTCTCTAACGACTCTGACATGATTAAACATTTACAACTTTCCTGGTAGTAACACATTCCTGAATGTTTCTCTCCATTTTTCTGAGATGTGTGGTCCATGCTGGCTTCCAAACCCTACTTCCTGTTTATTCCAGCTGTGCATAGCATCAACATTTGGCAAAATTAGGCTTGATTCACTTGAAACCATTAGATGGAAACGAAGCTAATATATTTTTTCTCCATTTTTGTGACATTTTGCTCAAAATCCACATATCAGTTGAAAACAGGCATAGCTACTGGTTAATAGTGGTGCACCAATTTCAGTTTTCTGACCGATCGCCGATTACTGATCTTTTAAAAAGCTTAACCTGCCATACCAATTTTTTTTGTCTGAAATGTTGCTTAATATAGCAAGAAAGTTGTTGAGTTAGCAACAGTGGGTCACTATTATTAATTGTAAACGTGCAGACATAACTTGGTAGGCAGGTCTGCCAGTCAAACCTTTTTCATCGGAAAGCAAAAGAGGACAGTGGTTGATTATTAGACCTTTGCCAAGCTAGATAACATCGGTGGATAAGATCAGCTTCACATGTAAAAATCGGCCGATCTCCCAAAATTAAGTAAATCTATACCAATAAATTGGTGAACCCCTACTAGTTTATAATCAAAAACTCAGAGATATTGGTGTCTGTGGTTGCTGATGAAACGGGACTCCCTCGCTTTCTCTCTCTCATGTTTCATTTTTATCATCTCTCCACTGCTGCTCTTTTGACAACCTGATGATAGCACAGCGTAATAGTATCAGGAATGGCACTGTGCAATTCTCTGTGGACGCTTTTACCCAAGAGCTAGTGCGAGTTCAGTTGAGTGTCTGTGTGTTGGTGGTTACGGTGTAGGAAGGTGCATCAGAGGGCAAGCATTATCTAACAGTTATTGGTTTTTGTTTACTTCCTGTCTTAAACCTCCTGCAGATTATCGATTTACTGGAGGATGGCGTGTTTAAGTAAAGACGCTGCAAAGACTTTTACGCTTCACCGCAAGCTGCTGTTATTGAATCGAAGGTCAGAGTTTAGCGTTGTCACTTGCTCGAAGGCAAATAAAGAGCTAAAAGTAGCTGCCGAACATGCACAGGGCTCCTCCACGGAGCACAGATAAACACTTTTATATGACATTTCACAATGCCAGGCCTTTCCAAGTAGCAGGGAGTTATCACCCAGCTGTCAGCAGCTCGAAATATCTGAGAGGAACTCTTAGGAATCTGCGCTGATGATGTTGAATGTTGCATTGATGGGTGTTAAAACCGCCTTTCGCCTGGCGTCTTGTACTCTCTGAGCATCTATCGTCTTCGCCTGACGAGTAAGCCAACGCGGTGTGCTTCCCTACCAGAAATCCCAAGGCATCTTGGGATACCAAAAGAGGGGTGCGGGGGGTAAGATTGGTAGAAAACCCATTTCTGAAGTGGATTTGTGCCCTTGTAATCCTGATTAATTTTGACCCGTTGTGCTCATTTTAAACAGAGCATTACAGTAAGCGTGAACACAGCAAGCTCCGGGGCGAAACTAGGAGCTTAGCGGCTTTGGGAGGCTTAGCTGCAGATGGCATTTTAAGCCGGACTTAATAAATTGTTTCCATTAAACTTACCGGCCCACACATACTGGATTAGGCCAGTGGAACAAAAGAAAGAGGAGAGTGTGCAGAGTCGGAGGCAGAGGGAAAAGAGAGCGCACACATCTGCCGCCGTTCGCGTTTGACACCGTTAGTGTTTCTTGGAGGCCAGATAGGAGGTGAAGTTGAGGTTAGCGCGGCGTTGGGGGAAATCGCAGCTTTTAAAAAACATTACTTAAAAGTTCACTCGCTCAGGATCTTGTGGCTCATTTGGGTATGTCGAACAAATTAGCCTAATTGACATCGAAGTAAACAAACTGGGGGGTTAAAAAAAAAAAGTGCATAAAACCATTTAGCTTAGCTGTGGATTTAGGGCTAATCCCCTAACTCTTGTTTATATGTAAACACATTACCAGCACTGTAGCTTAAGGATTTAGTATCTGCCCGTATAGTTATTTTTTTTTCATTATTATTATTATTTGGACCATTTCTTGCACAAATATCCAAATTATTTTGTGTCCAAATGATTTTTCTTTGTGACAAAAACCCCTCCTCTCCTCCGCTCTCAGCCAGCCTCCATTGTACCTCCATCCCCCCATCGGTTCATGGCTCGCTCCCTAAGCTCTCGTGATGTGCTACACAGTCTAGGGTCCCTGTGTCGAATCGCTAATCAACCACCCTGTCTGTAGGTCTTTTCTCTCAATGGGCTCTGAGTGGCCTTTGTTCCACCGCCGCTGTTTGCCACATGTCAATAAAAGGACCAGGGTCCCCTCCTCTGCTATTACTCTGGCCAGGGCCGGTCGCAGTCGGCTGTGGGAAGCCCGCGTTAAAGCAAATCGCAATATTGCCTGAGCGGCAGAGAAGGGAGGAAGGATGGTCATTGCCGAAAGTACGGTAAGGTCAGGAGTAAAAGGAGAGGGATTGAGGAGCAGCCCAGACGTATAACAGCAGAACATGTTTGTATTCGGCTGAGCGGCTCTCCTCTGGCCGGGTCAGCATAATGTATCACTAACCTCTGTGGCCAGCTCGTAGCCTCTCGCCTATTAAATAATGAATGTAGGCTGGCCCTCTGACCGACTAATCAGCTTCTTGACGCCGCTAAGTCAGGTTTGAGTTCTGGAGGGTGGCTGGCTTTTAGGCACACCCTGTAGCTGGAGATTGGACGTGACACTGGAAAAACATGCAGCTTGATTAGCATCACAGGTGTGAAATAAAAACCCTGAGTTTATGTTGGACAGAAAATAGTTTAAGACCAGTACTTTGTTCAACTACCTTTCCACAAGGCTGCAGATTTCAATATATGATGTCGATGTATGTTGGACATAATTTTGTTTTATGAAAGATAAGCTACCGAACAAAGTGGCACTGATTTGAGATTTGTGGCCAATGTACGATTTCAGGTCTTTTAGAGCTTTGACCTACCAATACCGATTTTAGCCGGCTCAAATTCCTGTTTGAAAATTATAATTCAGAAGAACAAAAATGTTTTTTGGCCTTTGTACTTTAAAGACTCACTATATATATTAAAGCAGAAGCACCATTTTGTTGAGTGCATGAGAGTAGCTGTAAAACTGGGTTTTGCTCATTTGAAGCAAAGTGATGTACTAAAATTAACTTTCTGTAGAGTCTTATAGTAGAAATTGGTGTTGTTAGGTCTGTTTTACAGACTGTAAACATTAGTTCATGTTAGTCTTCGGTAGGAGATACATTTTACCTTAAATCTTGAGATTTCCAAAAGGCTGCTAACATTTGCAAATTCAGAATGTTCCAAAAGCCTGACCTGCCGATTCCAATTTTCACCAATACCGATTTGTTTTGCCTGAAAAGTCGTTCAGTGGGCACCAGTGGGCTGACTATTGTTAACAATGAACTTGCGGACGTTACCAGTCAGACAATACTCTCACAACAGAGCAAAATGGGACAGTGGCTGATTTTCAGACCTTTGTGAAGGTAGAGAAGATCGGTTTCTCGTAATCTCCCAAGATTAAGAAAATCTGGACAGATTTTTTTTTTGTGCGCCACATCCTGTGTCAAGTGGCCCTAGCAAAACTGCAAAAGTACGAAATAGCTAGGGATCAAAACCACCAACACCTGTGGAAACTGTGTTGTAGCAGCCTGAGTGAACAACCAACATTCCTCAGTAGAAGACGCAGCCTTCGTTCTTTCTCAGTGTTGCTGAAAATGACTAACCTGACGTCCTTCACCTGTCGTACCAACCTCCACAACACACGCTCTTCTAGTTAGACCAATCGAGGAAATTAGTTTTATTTACCTTTAGAGTAAACTCATTCAGTTTCTATCGGGATAATTTCTCGTCATTCTTTGATATTGAATGATAAAAATTCAAAAATACTACGTTAAAAGGATACAGAATTACTACAGAGGGCAAAAGGTTTGGCTGACTAAATATTCCAGAGGGATTCGGCAAACAAAAGCATAACTTCTTCTCTGTTAATCTTTAGGATATTACTGTTCACAGCCACAAGACTGCTTGTGAGCACAGGGATTTGTTTTTTGAAGAAAAAGCCCGATATTAAGCTCCCGTTTATTGATAGCGCTAATGCTGTTTGTGCAGCCATCTCGTCGGAGAGATGAAAATAAATAGGGGAGAGCTCTGCTGAGATAAGACACGTGCTTAATTATTAATTGAGCCATTACTGACAGAGATTGGCTTTTTTGATTTAAAGCAGGAAGGTCTGCTTCAGGGACAGAAAAAGCAATTACAGGACTCCCAGCTCTTACTGCAGATGCCCATCGTTCAGCATGCGCAACAAAAGGAGAAGGAGAAGAGGGAGACAAATGGCTCCAGCCCACATAAATTCTCTTCTGTCTTGTGACTTTCTGTTGTCCAATAAATAATTTTTATTGTTCTTCAATATTTATAGCTTTTAAAATTAAAATGGTCTTGTCTTGTAGTATTTATGTAGTGTGGCAGACGGTTAAGGGGGATGAAGGCAGCCTGTGGCCTGGCATCCTAAAAAAAAAAAAAAAGCAGACTACAGAGAATTATGTTTGTTTGGTAAGATTCAGACGCTGATGTCGAGGCTTTTACACGCCGCCTGTTTTCAAAGGCTTGTTCGGCTTTTCGATGCACCGCTATTATCTGGCTTGTAAAATCACTGCTGATATTTCACACTATTCCCCTGTGCCACTCCACGGCTCCTTTAGTGCATTATTGTGTCCATTAGAAACATGATTGGTATGTGCAAAGAGCCTAGGGTGCATCAAATATTAACTTACTCCCTTTAGAACATTTGTTCGCTGCTGATTGAGTTTCATTGTTGAAACCAGAGCCCCGTTTGATGATCAATGCGTTCCTCTCCCCTCTCTCGCGGATGTTCGTTGTTACGAGCCGGGATGCTCGGCTTCTGTCAGTCAGCGGAGTGGCTGGCAGCTGCGGTGGCAGAAAGCGGGAGTCGCGTCGAAAGTGCTGCATGTCCGGGACTCATCGTGTGACTGTGTAATCAATGACCGACTATGGATTCAGCTTTAGCCGCGAAGAGAGAGCAATTACATGATCACTAGAGGCTGCGAGGGACTTTTAGAACAGATCGTCGGGGTCGCGACCAGCCTTTTGGAGCATGTATGCGTGTACAGAGTGAATCGGATCATGTTTCTGCTCACTTTTCAAGCATGTCCTTTCAAATTAAGAGTTTGACTTTATCTTTGCCATTTTGGTCATTATTGTTCCTCGATTCTCCAGCACTTCCATTATTGTTAGACTAACGCTTAGTAGAAACATATGCTGTTTTTGGTAAAGAATGGTCCGACAACGCCTTTTCTTTGATCTGATGCTGTAGCGTGTTCAATTTGATCACTCGGCTTGGCTGAATGTTTTGTTAACGGTTTTAATTTCACAACTCTTAAACACTGTATACTCAAATGTGCGTCGCTGCTACTTAATTTACTGCTTAGTACTACTTACTCAAAATGCTATTCAGATGTTGTAGGCCTCCCTAAGCCTACAACAGGGGAGTGTTGATATTAATTGTATCTATTGATTGTACCCTTAGGGACTACAGATGAAAACTAGCCTTTATGACTAACTCTGACATATTATGTGATTTTCATTGTCCTTTTTGAACGATGAGCCAATGGGAGGATTGGCATTCTCATGCCACATTGTGCAGTTGTTCTGTCTGCACTGATGAAGAACCACCTTACCAGATGAAAGTTGCTCAACTTGGTTACTGATTTATAATTAGTGGGTCATCTCTACAGCTTTAAAGAGTAATTTCCAGATGTTCAGTTGCTCTTTAGATATAGAAACAAAGCAAAAATAAATAAAAATTGTCACATCACATTAAAAGTTACATCTTGAAGCAGTTCAACGTTTTGAATACTACACCATTTATCATGCACTGCACGAAATGGGCAACATTTTACAAACTCTCTTAATTTTCTCTAATTTCAAAAAAAGAAAAAGCTCTCCTGCTAAAATCAAATGCCTTTATAATAGCCCCTCAAGCATTACCAGCTGCTGAAGTTCATGAACTAGCTTGCATTATCATCTCGCTGCATAGCAGGCATTTAGTAAAATAAAATCTAGGTATGCGTTTTGTTTTTGTTTGTTTTTTTTCTTATGACTGAAGGAAATAAAATAACGGCTAACACTGGAGAACAGCAGCTTTCACCACATCTTCTGCCTAATCTTAATCCTCTTGCTCCTCCAATAAAAACACAGCCAGCTACATTGTGGAAGGATTTCTCATTGTTTACTTATGAGAATACACAACCGGCATCTTATCACTGCTGTCAGGCCTGAAATGTAAAGTGTGACGCCTGTGATCACTTGCAGGTTTTTCACGCTTTTAATCTTTTATTCCCAGCTTTAGTATGTCTGCCAGCAAGACTGTTTTTCTTCCCCGCCCTGGATTTGTTTGAAGATCCCAGCTCCTTGCTCTGTGCGTTTTAAGCTCATTTATGTTTAGAGGTTCACAGCCAATGTTGTTTGCAGATGAAGCCGCAACGCTCATTGACAAAGCCAGATGGTAGGTGATTGTAGCCAAACATAGTGCTTGGATAATGGACAAATGTTGGCTGGGGGACAGTCGTCAGCCTAGATGGATATTACAAGCGTGCTTGTAATGGATTGGACATTTAGGGAAGCAGTTTAGAGAGGCTTATAAAAGACTGAAAATATGTCGCCAGGAACAGAGCGGGTATGAAATGCTTTGAATTCCATGACAGACGAGGACATCCAAACATCAGAAGAATGCGCCAGAGTTTCCGCGGAAGGAAGGAGACCAACTTTGTAAACACGGTCCCAAAGAAAACAGATTCATCAAACTTTCAGCTGAACAGTACGGCATGCGTGATCATTTCCTCCAGGTCATAGTTCAGTATTTCTCATCCCACGATATTACCGCAGGTTTGACAGATGAGCGGCTTTGAAAAGTTTCACTTTAGAGACCGGCTATCGGTCTCGAACACATGGTGAAAGGCGTAATCTGACACAATCCTAAGAAAGAGCTTGTGTTTGGTTAAGTGTTTCACCTGGAGTGAGCGCCATTAATCCTTCCAGTGCTCAGAACAAAGGGAATAATTCATCCAGACACAGAGGTCTGTAATTTTGGCCGAATCAGCGGTGGTTAGGAAACAGAACATGCACACTGTGGTCTTCTCCAATATTGAAGCGGTCATCTGTTTGGCTGTTGTTTTTGGCTACCAGCGAACTCCCTGCCCTGGGCTCTGGTGCTGGGGCCCCTAATGGCCTTTGACTGACTGTAATACCTCATTCAACAGAGCCCTGGCTCTAGCCTCTGCGGCTGCTAGGTTGAAGCTGCTATGTTGAAGGGTGAGCAGCAGGACTGGGATTTCACTGCTGTTTGCTTTGGAACGAGATTGCTCCAATGTCACACAGCCCAGCGAGAGGAGAGAGGAAAAAAAAAAGTGTTTGGTAGACAAACAACAGTCTGAGGCAGGCTAGGGTTGTTAAAAACTATTGTTGAAGTTTGCTCACAACAGCTTGTTCTGGCTGACCTAACAGTGAAGTGTAATATTCATTCTGAATATTCAAATATTTTACATTCATACGTGTACAAGATTTTGAATTTTAACATGCACTAACTAGAAAGGTCTGTTTCTAATCTCTGTTTTTTGAAAGCTTCAGCCTTACTATCAGGTTTTTGTCTTAAACTTCAATAAAAGAAGATGTAAGGATGGAATTTAAATAGTTTTTTTCACCAAACCTTCCAGTCATGACTGGGCACTGATTATTTATATTGGTAGGCAAGGCAATATCACACTTCGGTATGAGAGAGCAGTTGCTTTTTAAAATAAAACATAAGGATTATTGAGTTATCATTTTAAACCAGCTTCTGTGTCTAATGTACTATACTAGTAGTTAGCTGCATATGTCCTATATTAATGGCCACAAACTTGTAAATATGCATGTACAAAGGAAAAGCATTGCATATAGCCTTGCTATATACAAACAAGCTATAGCAGTAGTTAAGCAGTATCGCTAACTTGTATTGTTAGAAAGCTTGTACGATTAGCCTGCTAACTGTACAAGCATAGTTAGCTTGTATTGGACATACAAGCTAACTTGTACATGTTAGCTTATGTAGTTGGCCAATGCTTTCCTATGCAATTTGACTCGATTCTCATCTCCATTCACATCTCTGTCCTGGATTTATCCCGTTGAGGTACATTTCAACCGGGCCAATCAGCAAACGGAAGGAGGAGTTGTGAACAATGGTATTGGTTTTCTGTGACGTTTTAGAATTGTAGTCTTTAGGGTTGTACTTTGGTAATGGCACCAGAGGAAGTGAACGAAACCATTCAGTCTGTTGGCCACACTTAGTAATATTGAGTAATTCAAGTAGGAGCAATAGGAATGTATAAGACATAAAACGTCAATGATGAATGTAGACCATTAAGTAGCGAACATAGAGCCCTAAAGTAACTCTGAGATTTCCAAAGCGCTGCCAGCATTTCCTGCATGTTCCATCCTCTCTCTTGCTCTGAATGAAGCGCCTGTCTACAGAAGTAAGGTTTCCTTTTAAATAACTCCTTGGATCTATGTGTTTCCTCTGACTTCATTCTGAGCATCTCGGTTTTGCTAAAAATATATGCATAACTTTCAATTTCCCTTGTAAATTTTTTATTCACTTTCTTGTTTTTTAAGTTAGTGTAACACCGTGACAAATTGCCACATTTTGAGATTAAGAAAACCAGATATCAATGAGCAGCTGTTGCTAGCGCTAATGATACATTTATTGACCTGTCAGCCGTTATCTCCGGGGCAAGTGCTAAAGTGCTCGGGGCATCTTATGTGCTGTATTAGCAGCACCCAATCCTGGCATCAGGTGCCTGTGTAGCTCGGCTATAGCGGACATGTTTTTCAGACGCGATGAACCATCTGGGTCTTGCTACTGTATAGTGCTTAAAACCCTCTCTCAAGTGTGACACTCCCAACACTTAGCTCCGAGCTGCTCGCTTTAATGTAAGAACTGGCTGCTAAAAGGAGGGAGGAGGCCGTAAAATCTCCACAGTTTTATGTGGTTCAGAGTCTCTCTCTCTCTCTCTCTTTCTCTCTCTCTCTCTCTCTCACTCTCTCTTCGTGGAAACAGTCGAACACATTGGACTGATTTTAAATTCCCTCTAACTACTTTAGCATTGTCATCACCCCTTGCAGTCTGAAGTGTTTTGAGCTGTACAGAGAAATTGTGTTTACTTTACACTGTTTGATTTTTCTCTTGTGCCACCCAGGCTTGTTTGTCACTTTTTTTTTGGAAGAGGGGGAGGAGGAGGGCTCTTGTTTGCTCTTTTCTTTTTTTTCCCCCGGTGTAGTCTGTTTCATCTTGCTAGCGATTTGTATCGTTACAGAGTCCAATTTTGCTCAGTGTACACCCCTACACCCCCTCCATCCTTACACACATACTCACATTCACGCATTTCCCCAAACTGTCATGCAGCTTTCACACTCCAAACAAATCTTTTCTTCTCTTGCAGCGCTTGGAACGCGATTGTGAAATGTGGCAGCTCTGCAGATGTGAAGGCTGTTGTTAATGTCCCTTGTCCATCGTGCCTCAAGAAATCCAGACTCAGATTACATCAGAGACCTCTGTGTGTGTGCGTGCGTGTGTGTGGTAGGAGCAGCCACACGGGTCAGGACTCAGGCCTTGTCTCCATTAGTTTATTTAACACAAATCTTTAGCCAGCCCTCTCCTTATTCCTCTGCAATCCTCCCACCCATGTCTGGGTCACTTTACTACTTTTTTCAGTCTCTCTCTCTCGCGCTCTGTCTCTCATTTAGAATGATGAATGAGTTTCAGTGAAGGACAGCACGTTTGCAAATCCGATACCTCCACTTGTCACCCTTCCTGCAGTGCTGAGGTTAACTGCAGCTGGGAGACGAAAGGCGTTGGCGTGTGTTTTCTAAGTTCTGTTTTTGAAACTGCTTCAGCGCAGTCCTCTTAAGTGTGTCATCAGCTCTGAGATGTTAGTTTTCAACACCCCTCGCCCAACCTTCCCCCAAATGAAAAGGAAAAAAAGAAAACACAGACTTTAGCAACATTTCCTAAACAACTTCCCTTTCAAGTACGCCAAGCTCTGATGGGAGAAAAAAAAAAACAACTTGTAGTTCATAAATAATTTTGGCATGAAGGGGAAATGATGGTAGATCTGGTCTTGTCATCAACAGCTGCTGGAAGCCTAATTAAAGCCCAGAAGCGGCTCTGCAGCAGGATTCTTGTTTGCATTATTAGGTACATACTGCACTAATGTTTTCACTTTCTCCTTACTGATATGTGAAACTTATGTTGAAATCTCCTGAGACACAGTGGGACTCTAGCTTTTGAGAAGTAGTCTGCTAAGATGTTACAGATAATCTCAGTCAGTCACATGAACATTTATTTTCTATTGAGGATCATTTAGAAATAATCAAGACTTAGGTTGAGGGCATGCTAGTTATGCATTTTTTTTTGTACATGTTGCAATGTACTTGCCTACTGTAATGAACTTTGGTTTTAAAATAGACACTGGCTATTGTTGTGAAAGTAGCTTTTTTTTTCATCTGAGACAACTGGCTAAAATAGTAAAATGCCAAAAGATGGCGTTAATACAGAAATCCATGTCCTTATTACAGTTAAGGACTGTTGAGAAGGGCTGGGTAAAATGGATAATTGGTAGCTGGTTATTCTGCCTCTTGTCGTGGGCTTGTGAGAACTACTGCTGCACAGTTTTTAATTCTCTGCGGGAGCATTTTACTCCCGTTTTATCATCACTACGAAGGCTGCCTATTCACGTTACAGTTCCTTAAAAATCATTTAAGTGCCTATGGGGTTATTTCATTCTATTTGAATGCATTTTATTCTTTTTATTTCTGTTTCTATTCACTTTTTTAGTTTTTTTTTTTTGCCTCTACATCCATTTAGCCAGCGCTTGCTGTTTTTTAAGTGCTGCATAAGTAATCTTGGCTTGACTTTATCCTACTGTAACCGATTGTGTGGTTTTATTCAGAAGGCGCACACAGTCTGAAAAGCCTGAGGCATGATGTAATGTACAATTAAAGGCCTGCTGCACTGATGGAGTCTTGAAAGATTAGAAAAGTGGACGCAATCTTCCATCAACGTAGTGAAGACCAGAAGCCCTGACTTCTAATAACAACGTGCTTCGACGCGGAAACGCGACAAGAAAAAGAAATGTAGCGGCTGACGGGTGATGTAGCTCTCAGGCACACGTTGACGATGGGATTATTACCACCTGTACCCCCACCTGGCAGGTACATCAGTACCTTTAGCTTGGTTCATTTGTTTTATATCATGAAATAGCAGGAGCACATCTCAGACAACACTTTAAGTCGCTGCAAAAACACTTGACGAAATGTGATATGTTGGTGGTGGAGATGTTTGTCCACTCCCCCGGCCCCTCCGTCTCGTTGCACTTAGCTTTGACGGCTGCAAATGTCAAAACAGTCAGTGAGGTATGGTGAACGGTTGGGAGCTGTCAGCTTCCAATTGTTGCTTTGCTTTGAGCTCTGGATAGTGAAAATTGAGATGGAGGAGGAGGAGGGAGGAAAAGAAAAACACACAGGCTCTTTCAGCCCACTGCCACGCCACTTAAGACTTGTTGAAGGATTTTCACCCAACCATTTCCATCCCATTGAGAAGTAATCAGTACGGCACTGAAAGATAATATTATATCCACTTAGAGGCATGTGGGCTTCTCGCGTGTTTATACATGAAACGAGGGTGGAAAGCTGTGTCTCTGTTTGCGCCGTCGATCGCTCCCGCCCCGCATCCCTGCTCAGACTTGAAGCTTCCCGGTGAAAGCGGCCCCGTCTTTGTGTTTCTTAAACTCCTCCCCGCTCCTTCCTCTCTCCCCCCTCCCCCCGTCACCCTTTTATTTCTATCTCCCTTTCTTGCTCTCTCTCTTTGGATTGCAAGCCAGCTGGTGGGCTAATGGAGGATGCTTTCCTGTGGGGCACCAAGCTGATACTGTTGAGGCGTTCTGCAAGCTTAAGTAAAGCTGACACGCTGCTCAAGATCTGCGGCCCACACTGAGCTTCACAGAAGCCCGTGGAGAGACGCTGAAAAGGTCTTAAAGGTACGGGAGACGCGGGGAGGCTGCCGCCGTCCTCCCACCGCTGCGCTGTGATGTGGGAAGCAGGAGTTAAGTCCTTTATTAGAAGTGGCAGGCGGTGTCTCCAGTCACCTCGATAATTGCGGCGCCATGGCCACCGCTGTAATCAATTGAGACAGCTGCTGCGGCGGCGTTCAAGTCCATCAGGCAGGCATGTCATGCTAATTAATGAAATGATAAGGCTAGTGCCTGCAAGCATTGCACAAATAACTCCTGGAGGATCTTCTTTTCAATGCAGAATTCGTCTGCAAACTCCCCTCTCTTTTCCTTCATGTTGGTGTTCTGTCCACGACGGCCTCGGAGTACAAAGGGTCACCGGTTCTGGTTTGGGGTCGCCGACGGCGAAAAGGGGTCAAATTCCAGGCTGGCAGGGTGGGCTGCTGTCAGAAGGGCCATTAGGTGCAAGCTTTTTTCTGGGAAGTCCCAAGATGTCTGCCCTTTTTATTTGGTGGAACCCAGCAGCACTGACCTCAGACGACCCAGCTGCGGTCATAAGAAGCTGTGACTGATGGCTGTCCCAGAGCTGTGCTGTGGAGCAGGGGTTGGGGTGGTGGGCGTTTGTGGATACTCCAGGAAGGATGTGTGCGAGTAGAGGCGTCTTGTTTGTCTGCAACGCGTTACTGTCAGGGGTTAATGGCGGTTTAACTGCAGTTTGGGAGCACCACTGGACTGTGTATGACATAAAAGGACTCAAAGGGGCAGAAGCTTCTTTCTCAGAGCCGTTCCGTCATAAAGGAGAAACCCCTCTCTGAGCTGCCTCTGGTGATTCATGAGTCACTAATCAAGCCAGCCATGTCCCACGTGAGCTTTCAAACATGAATCTGGAAATGCAGAAGGGTTAGGGTCAGGGTTGACGTACAGTCTTACACATGTGGGGTGCTTCATATTCGGAAGGGAGAAACGCGTTAATGTTGACTGATGCCTCTATCAGTTTAGTTCTTGCTGAGTTCACCTGCTTCAGCATAGCCTTTCCAATGTGTGTTAATGGTAAGAAATTATTTGTGTTACACATCAAAGTGTGTTGTTGCCATAAGTTTGCTGGAACCCACTGTCCTTTCAGAAGATGCTTTGAGACGGTGATAAGGCGATAGCTGTCAAGTCTCCCGTTTAGGCCGGGGTACTATTGTTTTTTACTCCCTTTTCCGGCGTTGAGAATAAATAATTCTGTTTTCCTTCTATCTCTGTTAGCTGGTTGCTAAGCTAAAGCGAGAGGAAAGGACATGTTAGGAAATGCAAATGAGAGCTATGGGTAGAGGAAAGGATACACTAGGGAACGCCCTCTTAGTGGTGTAATTTAGATAAAGGCTAACAAAGGATTTCGCAACCCTTTCTGCGGGGCCATTTTTGTCTGCTAGCTCTTAAAGGTACCAGATCATAATGGACCAGCTGTATTTTGGTATTAATAAATTGAATTTATGAATTCAACTCACTGACTCTTCTGTGACCTCATACGTCAAGAACTCAGCATGGAGAACGTTTAATTCTCCACACCCGCCGTGCTCCCGTATTGTTGTTTTCCCGTATTTATCCCATATTGTGCCTCCCTCTCAAATGGTTGTACACAGCAGCGCTGAATGGTAACATTTCCCGTATTCTGAAATTCAAAACTTGACAGGTATGGATAAGGCATTTTAACACCTGACTTTAAAGGGGCAGTATTATGTATTTTCCAGGCATATGGTGCCATTTTGTAGCACAAGCAAGTAACTATTTTACCTTCAGTTGTTATAAAAATGCTACATATACCAAACGCAACCTGAAAATAAATTTGACTTTGTAATTTGACACCTTAAAATTGTGCCTTTGTCTCTTTGAGAAGCTCCTACTGTTTTTGACGCTCCTACACAACAATGTTTCTCCATTATGCCACTTACAGCCGTTCTTAGGAGCTTAAAATAAGTCTTATTAGCTCAGCAGATTCGCAGTTCCAGCAGGTGTTGCTGCTGCCGCTAGTCTGTGGGAGCAGAGTGGGAGTGGGGGAGGGGTGTTCGGAGAGGCAGAAACTTGGATGGAGACTGCAGCTCCGAGGAAGAGCTTTATTGAGAGTTTTGTCGACAGAGCAAGTGTTTAGGCACCTCTGAATGGTTGCCTTGGGAGATTCAAGGATTTCTCTGACCTCTGTGAATCAGTCAAAGCAACACTCCAGGCATGTTTTTGACGAGAGAGTAACATTATAGCATGATAAAAAAAAAACTCAAAAGAGTCAATCTTACATAATACACCCTCCCCTCCCCGTGTCTTCTTTAAAAGCTTGTTCTCAACCGTTCTCCCTCTCTCACTTTTTTCTCACCAATTTAAAGCTACGCTTCCTGCAAGTTGCCTCCCGTCTACAACAATAGCATATGTGCCACTAGGAGTGACTGGCATATGCGCCTCGCGCCATATGGCCCGGGTTTGAGCCGGGATCCGATTTGCACAGCGAAAAAACTTCTTCATCCCGCAGCTTGAGCTGCCAGCTTTCTGAATCGAACATTAGGCTCCTTGATTTATGCCTGAGCGTCTACTGTAAACGTGTTGCAGCTTAACACCCATCCTCATTCTTGTGCCATCAACTCCTTTTGTGAGCCGAAGCACGGAGACGGAGAGGAATAATTGAAACATGCCAGCTGTCCCCACTCTTCAGCTGTCTTGGCCAGCTTCTCACTTTTGCCCACTCCCCCCGTTTAACATCTCTGAGTGATTTGCGAAAACATCGCCTTGGCTCCCCTCTTCACCAGCTTGGAGACGCTAGAAGCAGATTACATAGCGTGATGGGGGGGGGGGAAGCAGGCCGGTGCGAATATCTCCTGTGATTTTATTATTGGCGCAATGATTGAACACGGCTCAGCCCTTCTGTTCCTCTCATGCGAAATCATTTATTTGAAATCACTCTGCCTATTTTTTTTTTTTTTTTTTTTTTTTTTTGATGACTGAATACCTCATGGCCATGGAGTGTTGATTGGCAAGCCTGTGGTTTGCAAAGTGCTGCCAGGATCTGCTCCAGCCATCTTCCACAGTCGCTCACTCGTGAGCTAAGCTTTGGCTCTGAGCGGCCTGCTCGTCTCAGACAGGAACAAAAACCAAATCATCGCGAGCCCTACTGTCAAGAGCCGGGGAATATGTTGTCACCCGAAACCGGTGGGAGACGGATCAAGATAAGCCGCATTCCCACACACCTCATGCATCCTCCGACATCTTTACGCAGATATGTTGCTTTATTTAAATACCTCTGTTCATGTCATTTGTCAGTGCCTCAACTGTTTTCCTAGGCAGTGTTTGCCTAGGAAATGAGAACACCCATCCGCCTTAAACTTCTTTTATACCACAGCATCCCCCCGGCAGGCAGAGAATTTGCATATTCTCGTATCTAATCTCAAAGAGGCTTTTTGCATACAGGTTCTGTTTTCCTGGTTGTTGTGTGCACCCAGCCCTGGTGTTAGCAGTGAGCAGGCAATTTACGTGACACTGCGATTTGCATGCGCGGCATTAGCTTACTGAGGGTTTTTAGCTGGGAGCTGAACGTTCTCTTGAGCGGTTGTCTCTAAACCTGCCACAGTAAATCAATTAATCTCTTGGTGAATTAAAATGAGCATGATTAGGGGTGGATGATATGGCTGATAAACGGATCGCAATTTAAGCGTTTCACATCAGTATGTTGATATTTGTAGATTAGAGTTTTTGCTTTAAATATCTGAAGTCTTACCAAACTGGGGAAGTTTCCTGTTTTCCCCACAGTTTTCACTTTATTCTGCTGTTGTGGCGAAACCTGAAACTGCTGTTGCGCGAGTTATTCAACAGGTTGTTGGCTAGCTAACCACATTACTGACAGCTTGTTGCTAGGTAACCAGAGAGGGAGAGAGTTAGTTGATGCAACTTTTGCCTGTTTTCCCTGTCTAAGCTGAAGGATTATTACTTTTTTGAAATTTAATTTTGGTTACTGAGACTTAATAATCAATTTTAATTATTGTTGTTTTAGTGATTTTGTTTGATTATTTTGGATATTTAAAATGTTTCCCTGTTTCAGTGTTAAATGTTCCTTAGAAATTAAAGTTGTTTTCTTTTTCTTTGAGTGCGTATATGTGCATTAGTAAGCAATTATTATTATTATTATTATGTTAGTTGCAAATGGTCTCAAAATGACAATATCATTGTTTATTGCAATAATTTATCGTCCAGCAAAAATTTATCATGGCAACTTTTAACAGCAACTCTTTGGGATTTCACAACTAAGCTCCACTGTTCTTTTTGCTTTTGATTCCTGAGTCAAAAGGTGAAGCAGTGCTTCCTCTAGATGATTGTAATTAACCCATCCTTGTACAGTTCAGCGTTAAACCGTTTCAGACCGTACCATGCTGGACCATCTGGCGCAAAAGTCCCCTATAGGATCAGATCAGCGCTGGCTCTCCAGATGTTCCACAGGGACAAACGGGGTCAAATGTGAAGGATGGCGAAGGCGAGAACAGCTGTGCAGCGACGCTTTCTTCACCCCGGATTCCCCCCTTTGGACACATCAGTCATAACCAGCAAATCTCTGCAGCTTGTTGTCCGTCTGCCACCTCGGTCCCCCTCTGCACCCCTCCCAACATGCAGAGTCGTAGCACTGTAAACCAAGGCACGTGCCCCCACTGCAAGTCTCTATCCAACCTCCCCTCAATGAGAGAGCCACGGGTGCAACGATAAAAAAAAAAAAAAATCAATACCGGGATGAGATATCAGCTGGTAAGCAGACCTGCCAACACCCCCCTTGGGAATGTCCCTGCCCCCCTTCCATCTCCAGTGTGCTAACCCAGCTAACAGGAGAGGGGGATCCACCCCCAGCTCCCTCTGCCCCACCACTGGGCTGCCCTCCAACCTGCCTGACTCACTAACACCATCTGCTCAGGTCTGCAGGCAGGATTTTTCGACACCATCTTTTTTTAAACATACACACACTCGTAAGGCATTTGTTACACAGGACTTCCCGTGGATCTCCTACTGTCTTTCTCAGCAGGAGATTGAAGGCAGCGCTTGGTTTATGTCCAGACAAGAAAAGAAAAAAGAAAAGCTGAAAGTAGGTGAATCCTGAGTTAAGATGAGTTTGTGGCCAGTTTCCATTTTTTTTTTTTTTTTTTTTTTAAAGCTCTAATTCGTCTTCAATACATCTAGTTATTAATACGATATGTTTTTCAACTTTATGGATGAATTGAAAATTTAACTGTCTTAACGATAAAATCTTTCTGGTTGAAACAATCAATTATTCTTCAAAAAAGCACAGAGTTACTGCATATCAGTGCTTCATTGAAAATATAAAAATACTGTAAAATAATCTCGGTTCTATGCATCATATCACAAAATACTCTGTTTTTTCCTGCAGCCTTATGTAGAAATAACTAGCACCTGCATCCACCTGCATCCCAAAAAGTTCTCTTTCACACACTTTGCACTTTGTGAAAAAGAGCAGGTGATTTATTAATTTTTCACTAGACATCATTATATCAACTGAAGATTTAAGATACATATAACCCCCTTAGGGATTAGCATGAGCAGAGCTATTAGTAGTTAGCTCTAACAAGTGTATAAGTGTGTAAATGTAATTATATCCTTATCTTAATAGTGGGACTTGGATAGATTGCCAACATATTTGTAATATGAACTCCAATGTTGAGCATCACACTGGAGATCCAAAGCATTCGAGTTCCAGCAGGAATAATTTTTACGATGCTAGCAGTGATTTGTTGCTAGCGCCATGACAATAATGTTATACTTCTCTCCACTTTATGCATTAAAATGCAAAACGAATATTGTCACAAATGGATATTTAACAGCCTTTTGTGTGCTGTTGGTTTTGGAAAGACAATACATAACAAATCCAAAAAAATGATCTTATTTCAGCTCCCTTTATTTGATTAAATATGCCTGGCAGCCACGTTGGATACTAAATTTGGTGTTTCAGGAGCTTCGTCTTTTTCAGTCCTCATTCCAACTTCAGAGGGTGGTGTTGTTTTTTGGAAAATACGACTTCCGTGTAAGCGTGTGGCATGTCTCGTGAAAGTTACAGTTTTCTGGAAGCTTGTTGCAACTTTTCTGCTATTTTTAGCTGTGTTTTTATTTAATGCCTCAGTGGGTAGGAGTGTACTCCTACCCCCAGCTACAACACCCACACAGAAGAGTGTTGTTATTCTCAGCACAAACTGGTAGCACGATGCTAATCGTGCCAGTGACGTATAAAACAGGCTGATTCGGTTTTGTGCTTTTGAAGAAACAGGATGGGTTGACATACAGAAATAGCAGCTAAAAGAAGAAATATGGTATGAAGTTACATTTTAAAAAGTAAGGCTATTTTAATTCTTTCTGCTTTAGTAGTAGCAACGACACACATCTATACTCAGACACCAGAAAATCCTGTTGATGCCATCATCGGTTCAGAAGCACATAGACAATTTCAGTGATCCATTGTTTTGCTTTTTTCTGACAATTGGTGTCTCCTTTTTCGCTTTCTGATATGCTCCAATAAAATAAAGATGTCTGGGCTTAATTTGTTTGTGTCTGCCTGTGCCAAGAGTGGAAACACCAGTGTCCGTCTTTTGTCGTATTCATATGTCCGTGTGCGCGAGTGCTGGAGCTTTTTGCAGCAATTTTAATGAGGGGTCTGCGCCGATACCTCCCAGCCTCCATTAGAGCCCATTAGCATCATCATTAAGATAACCTGGCGCTCGCTGTGGCCCTGGCGCAGCGGCATTAATATGAGAAGCCCCCGTCCATCTCATGGCGGTTGTACCGAGACGTTTTTCAGGATCGTTCGCCTCACATTGTGTCTGAGAAGAGAACTGGTTGCCAAGGCAACATCACCCGGCGGCGACATTTCGACTGGATAATTGTGGTTTGTGTGTGGATGCTTGTCTCTCTGTCTTTGCCTCGAGTCTTCCTTTTTCCTCTTCTTTTTTTTTTTTTTTTTTTTTTTTCTTGCTTCTTGCTTGCTTGCAGCAAAACAAACAGGCTGACAGTTTAATCCAAGTCCCAAACCTGTATAAATTGGGAGGTCTATATACGTCTGGACTCCAGAATTCATTTGAAAATCGTGACATCTTAGCTAGCCCCAGTTCACTAATAAATGCAGGGAGGAAGGGCGGGGGGAGCTCAACAAATAAAAAAAAATAAAAGCACTGCCCTGCCTTTTTATTGGCCTTTTTATGGGTGTTAGGATCCTTGAAAGATTAAGCAGCCTGTTAATGGGGACTGGATATTCCATTAGTCTGCTCCATGTCGAGTTTTACTGGCTTGACAGCAGCTCCCAGCTCTTGGCTTTTTTTTTTCTCCTTCTTCTTCCTTCTCTCTCTTTTCTTTTCTTAAACCGCCAAGAATGCCCATGGAGCTTTTTTAATTGAAACACGAGTAAGGCTTTGACTGAAGTACCGCTGCATCTTAGTTGTAGATTAAAAAGACTGTTCTCATCATCGGACTGTCTTTTTCTCTTCCATTGCCGACATGCATATGTGAATACCTTCTGTCTTTGATGTCTCAGCGCATGTGATGTCCCCGTGCTTAGCATGAATCCTACCAGCCGCAGCTTTGATTAGCTCAAGAGCTGGAGAAGTAAAGTCGCCATTTAATCAAACTCCTAGAGGTCCGTTCTGCCTTTCATTTGACTGTAGGGGAAGCAGACAGTCTCTTAATAAAACAGAAGAAACATCTAACATTCTAGTCCTTTTGGACATTGTTATAAATGCATTAGGATGCTGATTATTTTGACACGTTGTAGGTGTTTCCACACCTGGTAGTCTGACAGTGAGCACAACTTCTTTCTTCTTGAAATGTGAACTAAAATTGAGTGGCGTCAGATTTGAGCAGTTATAGGATTTTTTTTTTGTCCTTGGCAAAAGACCACAAGCAATTTCTCCCTCTAGCACTAGACATACAAGTTTGTTTTGGTTGTATTTACCCAGAATGCCCTGCGCTATAGTCCGCTTCCTGCTTTTGAAGCGGTCTCCAGCCCGCTTGGCATTCATATACCCATTCGAACCGCGCCAGAACTCACTTGAACCGAACTGAGAACAAAGTTTTTAGGCGGACCAGAGTTTGCTGTTTAGGTCCTCATCAGAGTTAAATTGCATACTCACTCCTCCCCAAACAAACCGGACTTTCTAGGCAAATGAACTAGAGTTTGATTAAAGCTGACTAAACAGAGCTAGTATGAATACACCCCTAATGTACCTGCCACAAAAACATTTAATTATAGCTATTAACTTTAAAAAACAAGAGTACCAAAAGTGATTTAGGGGGAATGTTGGTGACAACAGCATCTGCCATGTTTAAAAAAAAGACCCCTAATAGAGATTAGCCGAGTCCGTTGGGTTTTCCTGTGCTTTCAAAGATATCTGCAGACTGAACAAGAGAGCCAGGATGTAGTCACTCGGTGACAGAGAGGCCACCATCTCTCTTTACAGCACAATTGAAACATAATTATTTCATGCCAGATTGTGTGCTCAGCAAAGCCCTGAATGGGCGCTGACATTTAACTTTAATTAGCTGTGATTTATTCATACTGACTTGATCGCAGGAAGAAATTGGATCATCTGATTATAGTCAAGCATGAAAATGACCTGATTAAACACTTAATGGAACCTAGGGAGAGGAAACAAGGGGAACCTTGCTCAGAGGACACTGGAGCGGTGCTGGGAAGGAGGAGAGGGGCATCCTTTTTACTCCATCACGGAGACTCATTGATTAGCTATAATTTCTTTAGCTACGCACAGCTGGAAAACTCTTTTGTGACTATTGGAATCTTTTAGTAATGCAGGTTGATTTTTCTGCTCAGTTAAAAATTGTACACTCACCTGCCACTGTATGAAACGCATCGTTTTAGCACTGGGTTGGATTCCCGTTTTGCTTTCAGAAGTACCAGGAACATTTAGCCAGTAATGACACGATAGCATCATGCAGCTTCTCCAGACTTTTCGGCTGCACGTTCATGATGCAGATATCCAGTTTGACCACATTCCACAGACACTACTCTGATTTGATTTGAGCTTTGTGACAAGATGCATCTCCTTGCTGTATGTGACGAAGGTACGGTTGAGTGGTAGCAGCTGATACCTTCCTGTCACCTCTAGAACAGTACATCCATTCTTCCTTGAGCTCTGGAAAGTTTTTTTTCTTTCATCCACACAACTGCTGCTCTCTGGATACGTTCTCTTTGAGAGATGATTATGAATCAACGTGTCTGATATGCCATGTTCAAAGTTACTTATTACTTCTTTTGTTTTTAACTTCGATGCCGTGTGATCGGCTGATTTGTCATCTGTGTTACCAAGCAACGGAACAATCTGACCTGATAAAGAGGCTGTTGAGTGTATAGTTGCAATATGGCAGACAACAACGTCCTGCAGAAGACAGCAAGGGGAGCTGAAAGTTTATTGTGATGAGAAATCCTTACTCATTTTGCTGGAAGCTGTTGAATATACAAATCAAGGCTAAAAACATTCATCTGTTTAGAGTTGCCTTTGATGAATAACAACTGGAACATTGATCAACATATTTGATGGTGGTGTTTGCCAAAATGTACCATTTATTGTTTCATAATTGTTGACTTTATGTTTTCATGGTGTAAAGCAAGATGAACTGCCTTGTTGCTGAAATGTGCTAGTCAAATAAACTTGACTTGAATTAAAATCAATTGAGTTCAGTTTGAATGCTGATTATTTTTGGTCATTTCTTCCTCAGGTGTGCCAGCGAATGAGAGCTCCGTGTCCAAGACTTGTGGCTCAGCCAAAGTGTCAGGACTCCAGCGCAGCCAGGAGCAGAGCAACACTGAGGTGCCCTTTGCACCACCCGTGCCCAGCCCCACCCCGGCTTCGGCACCGACGGGCTCCCCGGCACTTGCAGCGGCGGCAGCCCCCCCTGAGCCTCGCGGCTCGCGCCTTCCCACCCCGCCGCCCCTCAGCGTTAAGAAGGAGCAGCAGCCTCTGCCCCCTGTCCCTACCCCGCCCCTGCTGAAGGCCCCGCCCCACGCCCCGCCTCACCTCCCTCACCCCCACTCACATCCGGAGCCGCGTGTGCTCCCACCCCCGCCTCACCACGCCCGGCCGGTGATCAGCCACCAGGTGCACCACCCTCTGCAGTACAACAGCCTCCACGACATCAGGTAATTTAAAGAGTTGTCATCGTCTTTGGTGGTACAACCATAAAAAAAAAAAGTGGGACTCTCGGTGAGGATTTAGAGTGGAAGCACTGTAGGTTTATGACAAACTCACAAACTTGCACAAGCACACTCATAAACATACATACTGTACATACACGGTGGGCAGATCACAACTTTTAACCCCTTCAGACCTGATATTTTTTCAGGGATCAAAATCTGTTCTTGCTCTAATTCTCAATTTGTTCTCACTTGCCTTATTTCTTAAATCCAAGCAGCCAAGGTCAGATATCTCTCCATTTCCTCACAGTCCAAGCAAGTGTTAGAGTTTATACTCAATCATGAGAAAAACAAAATGTAAAATAATTTCAAAACTACAATTTAGCCTTACGATGCCTAAAGATATGTTTTTCTTTGCATGGTTGCACTAAATAATTAAGTGTTGGATAATGTAGCCAAACTTCTGAGGTCCATTGGGATGGACATTTAATTTAGAAAAAAATCCTACAATTTCATATTTTCAAAAATAACTTCAAATACTGTCACTTGGAATACTTCAAATTATACTTGGAGCACTTTTTGTAGCCTAGCATGAAAATAAATATATATTTTCGACAGAAAACAGACACTTACTCCTTCCCTTTTGTGGCTTCATACCCATGCTCGTCTTTTTCTGATGTTGAGAATCTGAATTTTATTTTAATTTTATTTATTTGGTAGGGACAACGCACAATAATTAACATGTTTGTAAATGTGCCAGAATTAGCCAAAAGGCTATTTTTCATCTGTTGTCCCTGGACAATGAGTAATTAGTCTTGCTAAAAGCAAACAGAGGTTATGCAAACAGGGTTAGAATGACTTAACTACAAAAATGTTGCCAATCAATACAAGAATTATGTTTAACAATTAACTAAACAGTAACAACCAACATGCAAATGACAAATTCATTAAGTAAAACCCTTTAAAAATGTCTTCTCCATTCCAGTGGGCGTGGCATCTGAACAGATTAAAATGGCGACCTGAGATTTGTTGAGCCACTAAATTTTGTGTTTACCTTTCAAAATGTAGTGGACTACTTATGTTGGTAACAAAATTTACGTAAAATTAACCAAGAGACACTTCAGAATCATGCAATTATTGATTTCTCTCATGCGCTCTGCTCCACCTCAGGAGATTTGCTGTTTTGCTGTTGACTTTTACTGCTGAGTTCACTGCTTCCTGTTGCACCCTGTCCATTCAAAACACGCCCCCGCGCTGCGGCTGGATTAAGCAATTAGAAGTCTTTCTAAAAATTGAAGCTTCTTAGGAAATTTCTCCGCTACTCATTGAGAAATGCATTCTGACTGAAGACTGCATCTGCTATTGCTGTAAATAATCATTACCTTTCCTGTTGACTCTACAGCCACAGCAGCAGTCCGCTGGGTCTCGCCAAGCAGCACTTGCCCCCGTCCCCTCACCACCACCTCAGCGGGCTCCCGTCCTCAGCCCCTGCCTTGCCTCTGTCCATAGCAAACCTCTCTACCTCGCACTATTCCTCCCTACGGAGTCCAGCCCATCGCCATTCGGCCATGTTTGCAACCCCAGCCACACTGCCGCCACCGCCGACCTTACCGACCAACAGTTTAGTGGTGCCTGGACACCCCGCTGGCACCCCCTACCCAGGTAAAGCCACACACCTCACATGCTTGGTGCTAGCTTCAATGCTACTTCTTATCTGTCAAACTTACGTAATTGCAGCCAAAAAAATCTAATTTGTGCCATAACTTTTATTTTGCATTCTCTCACACTGCAACCAAAAGCTTCACTTTATTTTATTGGTACTTTATGTGACACAAAGTAACAAATAACTGCGTGGAAATGGAATGGCAAGATACATGTAGCTTCTCTTAAAGGGGCAGTATTATGTAAAATTGACTTGTTTGAGCTTTACATCATGTTATAGTGTTGGTTCCTAATCAAATGCATACCTGGAGTGTTGCCTTGATTCTTCCATGCATGTTTGAGAAATCCTTTAGCTGACTTCCCCACTCAGTTCCTTCAGACTAGATAGCAATAATTAGCAAACACCTGCACATTTGCTGAGTTCATTATAGGAGCTTCTTCTTCTTTTTCTTCTCTTTTTTATGGCGGTTGGATAACAAGTTTTTGGTGCAGTATGGTCACCTTCCAGATTGGAGTACGAATCAGATGCTTTCACCGCTACAATCTCCGCTAAACACCCGTTCTTCTTATAAAACTAAAAATACTGCTATAAACTACATCCCCACATGATCTCTGAAGCAATTCCCTTATATCTAATTTACTAAATTTCTAATTAACACCTCTCTTTCATGAACATACTTATTACACAAAATATATGTTGTACAGGAGCTACTTCTTTCGTGCAACACTGGTAAAAACGTTGTTAAATGGTTAATAGAGGAGCAATGTTGTGATGACTTCCTGAAGGCGGTTAGAGAGAGCAGAAATTTCTTAAAGAGACAGAGGCCCAATTTCAAGGTGTTAAAAAATGAAGTCAAATTTCTTTTAAGTCATTTTTGGTATATATAGCATTTTTACAACAACTGAAGGTAACATAGTTACTCGATCATGCCTTGAAATGGCACTGTGTGGCTGGAAAACATGTAATACTGCCCCTTTAAGCACTATAAGATAGTTTGTGGGTATATAAACTAATTTATACATATATAACTCATGGCATAGAAGTCAAATTTTTCTATTCATAAAGTTTTAAGAAGTAGCTATATTTAGGTGTCACGACAATTCAAAGTTCTGGCCTAAATCCAATCGAGAATATACGACTGTAACCCAACAGCTGAAGTTATTCTGAAAAGTTGTTAAAAGTATTGACTCAAAAGGGTTGAATGCTTTTAAAATCTTCATTTGTAAAAAAAAAAAAAAAAAAAAAAAGTTAGAACTTTGTTTCCCTTCCCCAGTATTGTGCCTTACTTTGTGTTTAAGTCCTCATAAAATACCTTGAAGTTTGTGGTTATGAAATTAGTGGAATTTATAGTGTAAGCTATGTTAATAAAATTGCAAGGCACTGCAGATGTAGTGTCCTAATGTTACTTTTAGTTTTCAAAAAAGTCCAACATTTTTAATAGCTGCGTAGCATAGAGAAGACTTCATGTTCATTTTCCCTAAACCTGCCTATATTACACTACGGAAGAGCAGGACGTATCCTCGGTCAGCCGACAATCAATAAGTATGTTTTATTGGGCTGAAAGCAAAGCAAAGTAATGTATTGTGGACCCCTCTGGTAAGTACTTGTTTATTATTATTTCAATTTTTTTTTCCACTACTGAAATGATTTGTGTGGATTTTTTTAAGTAGCTAAAATCTACCAGAACCCACTGTTTATCTCGCCATCAGTGAGTTTATATAAAGAGGCCATTTCTTCAGGGTACAAGGCCCTACTCATAGCTGCTGGTGTTTATCTGGAGCACACTTTGCTTTTGGTTTACCTTGTGATGGAGACATTGCTTTCAGTATTCTCTCCAGTTTTCGGCAATTTTAATTGGTTTCCCATAGTCCTCACAGGGGGGACAGGAAAATAAATCTATTTTGAAAGTAACATATTAAAGTTGATGAAGTAGATAGTAAGAGTAAGGCACCTAATTATCTTCCCTGAAGGCCAGCAGCCATCTTTAAGGTTAGTACTGCTAACATCAACAAGCTTAGTCTAGATTTTCAACCAGAAACACACACCAAATGATTCCACATAATCATGCTTAAGCATACAGGAATCCTTCTTAGGTACTAATTAGCATCATAAACATGTTGTAAACAATGGTTTGATGAAGCATGACCAGTAGATGGACTGTATTTTTACATGTTTTTGCATTGGAAGAAGGGTCATAAGGTCACAGTTAAGAAAGCATTGAAAAAATGTCAGCTAACGACTCGACCGCCATCCCAGCTGGAGACTTTAGAAATCAGCGAGAGCGCTGCTTTAAGTGAATCATGGTGCTCTCTCAAAAATCCTGCCAAAACCGTCTGATTTGCATCCTTTTAAAACTCCATACAGAATATAACTATTTTATTACCAAAAAAAAAAACAAGACATATGGGGCACAAATTTGTGAAATAAACAAATGGAGTCTCCAGTGATGATGGGTGTCTCCCCCCATTCCCCCCCCCCAAAAAAAATAAAAAAGATATATATATACATGTACATCGCCTTGCAAAAGTATTCCCACCCTTTGGTTTTTCTTGCGTGTCATCAAGCTACAACCACAAACTTCTATTATGACTGTGAAGCAGAAGGAAAATGGTACAAGGCTTTTACAAGCATTAGCTTCTTTTCTGATTAGCTTTCTTGGAATATTGCTTTCTAAACTAAACAACCTCTAAACTTTATTACAACTTTTCCATCCTGTTCTGACTGATTTGTTCTTGAACAAACCTACTCACAAAACAGCTAAAAAAAAAAAAATTAAGAGCTCACTGCACTGAACCCTATTGAAAACCTGATGGTTATCAATGAGGTTTTCATCGATAAAACCTCATTGGAAATCAACCAAATATTGATTTCTGAACTTTTCCTGAGTTAAAACATTAGCATTGTTGTTTCTAAATGAACATGAACATGTTTTCTTTGCATTATTTGAGGTCTGAAAGCACTACATATTTTTTGTGACTTTGACCATTTCTCATTTTTCTGCAAATAAATAAAAAAAAAAAATTGTTTGGCATTTCAGAGACATGTTGTCAGCAGTTCATAGAATAAAAGGACAATGTTCATTTTACTCAAACAAATACCTATAAAGAGTAACATCAGAGAAACCGATCATTTTAAGCGGTCTCTTAATTTTTTCCAGAGCTGCATATTCGGTTTAAGATACATAAAGTTAAACTCTCCTTACAAATTAGTGGCTTCTTAAGGCACTGGAATTTATTGTGGAGGATTGGAGTAAAGGGGAATAAGTACAAATGCACACCAGATTTTTCTTTATTTCCTTAATAATCCCCTTCCTTCCTCTTCATTAATACTCTGTGGTTTGTAACAAATAAAAGGTTGTAGTGTGACAAAATATGAAAGGAAAAAAAAATCTATGTGTATATTTCATACGAATACTTTTGCAAGGCACCAAAAACCAGTTGTGCTTTTCTGACCTCATAGAGGGCAAGAGTGTGTGTTTTCTGCTGGGATGACTCTTGGTTCTCTCTTGTCTTTAGATACCAGCCTGTTGATATCATTCAACCAACCAATCATGTATTGCCAGCCTCATTCGGGGATTCTGATTGGCACATTGTCACAGGCAACTCTCTTACCACCACCAATGAGTCCCCACGTAGAAAACCCTCACAGCATGAGCTGGAGAAACAGAGAATGCCAGGTGACTATTTTCTTTCTTCTACCCTTGTTGTGAAGACTGACTGGGCGCTCGTGCCTTTTTTTTTTTCTTGTGTCCCCCCACCCCATACTCCCCACTCCTTTCCTTTCCCCGCCTCCCATCTTTTTTTTTTCTTTTTTTTTTTCTTTCCTTTTTTTTTTCTTTCTTTCTTCCTTTCTTTTTTTTTTTTTTTTTTTTTTTTGGTTTTCCTCGCTCTCCTTTCTTGCAGAGCATGACCTCCTGAGGCAGGAGCTGAACAACCGCTTCCTGGTTCAGAGTTCGGAGCGGGGCCGGGGGCCGTCCGCTTCGCCGCTGGCCCCCGTGTCGCTCCTGAGGGCCGAGTTTCACCAACACCAGCACATGCACCAGCACCAACACACCCATCAGCACACCTTCACGCCCTTCCCCGCCAGTCTGCCCCCGGCTGCCATCCTCACCCCGCCCACCGCACCCCCCATGGTGCGTACCCAAGCCAGAAATGTGAGGATAAGTAACAAGAAAAGCCCCCACACCCCCCCCGCTTCTCCCTCCTTCCACCCGTAAACCTCCAACTCACAACTGCGACTCACCTGTCGCAACTCCTCGAATCTCCTCTTCAGTGCCCTCCTCTTTTTTTATTATTATTATTATTATCTTTTTCCTCAATTTTTTTTTTTTTTTTTTTTTTTTACCAGATAACGTCCAAAAGCTTTTATGAATTGCACATTTCTCCCTGCTTTCTTTCAACCGTTCTGCCCGGAACGCCGCGTTCTTTCGATGAAAAATATTCCAGAGGAACTTTCCCGCAGAACAGCACGCCCACGCCAGCGCCGCGCTTTTACAGAACTCCACAGGCTAATTTCATTTAAACCCTCGTCTTCCCTCTAACTTACACTTAAGATTTTTGCAGATCAAACAGCAGAAATGCCCCGAAGGCGTTTTTTCTTTCTCTTGTTTTTTTCTCTCTCTCTCTCTCTCTCTTTCTCTCTCTCAATTGTTTGCATATGGAAGCGTTCGCAAAGAGCAACGAAAGCCCCATTAAACAAAACTTTCTCCCTGTGTGTGGGGGTGTGCGTGTGTGCATGTGGAAGCGTTCCTGCAGATTACATGGCTCCTATGTGGGGGGAATTAATTTATGCTTTTTTTCCCTCTTGTATGCGTTTGTGTATTTATGTCTTTAGTTTTAAATTCAAAGCTTCGCTCTCAGTCAAAATGACTTCATTGCAGATAAAGGCTGATGACTTCACCGCCAAACTGTTTAGATAACTTTTCTAATTGCTTCCTTGCCTCGACTGCCATCAATTCAGAGAGAGAGGGAGAGGGAGAGGGAGAGGGAGAGGGAGAGGAAGGTGGGGGCCGGCGGGGTTGCAACACTGGCAGCTCTCAGATTATAACTGTTCATTCATCATTTCCAGCGCACAGCCGATCTCCGGCAGCCTTCTCAGATGGGTCCCCTGTTTGTAGCTTTTCGGCATTAGTTTAATAGATGTAATCCATCACTCTGTGACCTTCTGATTAAGAGCCTGTGGTCCCATTAAGGCCTCTTACAAAGATTATTCCCATCCTGTACATTAGAAATCAAAGTGCTGGTGTTTACGCCGCAGACTCGGGATAACTGCAGAGAGAGCGTGCGGCAGGTTTTCCCGAGCCAACACGCTTTTTTTTTTTTTATTATTTATTTTTTATTATTATTTTGTTATCTGGTCTGCTGCTCAGTCCTGACATGGTTTGGAAATATGGTGCAGTTTGCAAGTTATTCCTTTGATCATGAAAGGAGTGATTTATTTCCCTCCCCGTCCCCCCAAGTTTCATTTTATTACACCCAACAGCCCCTTTTTGTCCTTTTTCATGGAGGATTTTTTTTTTTGTTTCACTTTGCGCCGAAAAATTGTTTTTATTTCCTCAAACAAGATTCACGATGATGCCGTTGTTTTTCTGTGAAAGGACAGAAGTGGTATTTCCTCATTGTGTTCTCTCTCTATTTTATTTTATTTTATTTTTTATTTTGTTGTTGTCGTTGCTTTTTGTGTTCTCTTGATGCCCTGAGTCAATTAAACTATGCAACAGCCTTTGGCTAATGGCTGTAATTAATGAAATTATGAAGCTTCTATGTTTGTTTATTGTTTTACGCCCTCAAGCAGCTGGCTTGCCAAATGGTAGCAGCGACCGGCCGCGCCTCCCTTCCCACCCCACCACCACCATGTCTTTGAACGAGGAGTCTCCCGAATTGTTAGAAGATGGAAGTATTAAGGTTTAATTAGGCAAAGATGTTTGCCATAAATCTGTGACAGCTGCCATAAATTATAAAGGCCAGACTTTGTGTTTTCCTTTTTTTTTTTTTTTTGTTTTTTACAAGGCCATAAAGCGTCCGGCATTCTTTTTCAGTGTCAAACATTAAACAAGCTGCACCCCTCAGAAATGCAGAGCAGCTGTTTAATGAGCTCTGCTCCCCCCTGCCCCCCATGCCTCTGAATCGACCCTCGCAGACACAACTACGGCTGCATCTGCTCTGCCGCTGTAGGTTCGGATGTGACGAGCTCCCTGCGACAGAAAACAACAAAAAACAAAAACTCCCGACCCGACCCTGGAATCTGATTCGTAGCCCTTTGATTTAACGATTTTAAATCCTGTACGCCGAGAGGGCTTTACAGAAGCACTCTCTAAAAGTACCTGCAAACGGCTTGTATGTTTGCGGAATGCCCATAAGCTGCAGTTTCCTGTAATGAGCAAATTTCAAAATAGAAGACCAGTGTTGGTGTGCGCCAACCAAAATACAAGGCCCACCATTCATGTGTCTTGGAGACATTTTTTTTTTCCCAGCATAACCACAGATTTTATTTTATGTTTTATTTTTTATGCTAAAATCCGGCTGAAATGATTCTAATTGGCTCAAGCCGTGACACAGGAAGGGTTTCTTCACTTCGCGTCCTCTGTGAAACGTTGTCAGTTTCACGCTGATCTAGCCTAAATTGACTCCTAACCATTGCAAATGGCTTCATTTAGTTTCAGTCAAATGAGACTCATGCTGCTCATGTAATCTGCTTCTGATCTTGTGCACAGACCTGCTTTTTGACCAAATTTAATTTGAGATGTGCTTTTTCTAACGCCGGGGAAAAAGCCAAAGCTACTCCCTTTCTGTGTTTATCAGTAGTGCATTTTGCCAAAAAAAAAAAGTATTAAAAATATATATTTATATTTTCCTTTAAATATTGCTCTGGCTTCAAAATCATTTGATCCCCATGACTCTACTTTTAAATGGAAAATCAAGCTTTGCCATGTTTTTGAATGAAATCCGTGGCCAGTGCAAGCTAGCTGCTTTACCTCAGGGCTTTTTCATCAATATTATTTCGGATATGTGTCTGAGTTTGACCAACTGCTCATGTTTGTCGTGTTTTGTACTGTAGAAATATCCATGTGAGACGCTCCCTAATTCTGTCTTCTCTTTTTTTTTCTCCTCCAGTTCGACAAATACACCCCCAAACTGGACAATCCGTTCATCAGACATTCAAACGTGAGTTTCCTCTGTCATTCCAATGTAAATATGTGTTTTGCATTTGGCAAATCAAATATTTGGCATATTTGAATGTTGCCGTGGGGGCATTGACTGTGGCCGTGGCTTTGCGTGTGCCGAATCGCTCGCTTCTTGTATGAGTGTCTGTATGAGTTTGTGTGTTTATTTTTTTTGTTTGTATTTTTTATTTCTTTGTTTTCCTCCCTCCATCCCTCCTTCTGTCCACCCCAGTTCTTCCCCTCCTATCCCCCGACCATGCCAGGCATGCCCCCGCTGCTCCCGCACTCAGGACCCTTCAGCTCGCTGCAAGGAGCCTTCCAGCCTAAGGTCAGACCCACATCCCCGTCTGTAACCCACAGGCTACAAAACAGGCCGGGAATACCAGGAAGCACGCACACAAACTAGCGACTGCATAGTTCCGAGAGGAAATGCATGGGTTTTTACTTTGTAGATGCGCTATGCTAACACAACAGGTCAACTCAAGAACTACTTCCTTTCACGATGCAAAACACGAGCCGTGAACGTAGATGCAACCTGTTGTGACCCGTAGATGCTAACAATATGGCTCTGTTTTAATTTTGTTACATTCTTTTTCATATAATAGAGGGAACTCTGTTCTTTCTGTTGACATCTTACGAATGCTTGAATAATAATAGATTTTTTAATACAACTACACGGCATTTTTGTAGAAATTTTGCCCTTAGTTACAGCATTTTTATTCGTCTGTTTCTTAATGTATAAATATATATTCTATCTTTGTGAGAGTCTGTTTCCTGTTATTGCTTGACATTTTGCTGCTGTTGCACAGAAATTTCCCCATTGTGACAATACAGGATATTTCTATTCAATTATCTAATACTGCTGTAACATACAGAACCTAAGCCGATGTCAAAACTGTTTCCTAACCAAAGCTATCACAAGTCAAATGAAACAAAAAAGCAAAATTCATGGTTGTATTTTGACATGCACTAAACTAAAGTCAATAATTCTCAACATAGTCAACAAAACAGGCCAATTCAAGAACTGCTTCCTCTTTTTCATGCACAATAAGAGTTTTAAACAGAGCTACAACCCAAAGTGATGGCCTAAATCTGTTTCCTCAGATGAGGTCAGACAAGAAATATGGTTTTGTTGCGTTCCTATCCGTTTAATAGAGTAAACTCAGTACTTTCAGTCTTGCAAATGCTTGCGTAACATCGCAATACCTAACAGAACCAGAACCAATGTCAAAGCTGAGTCCTGACCAGGTCAAAATAAACAAATTGCTATTCAGTGAAACCAGAAGGGGAGTCGGGGAGGGGATGTGAAGGGTTAGGCCGGGTGAGTCTGTCTGACATATAGTCAGAGGCTGTGACCTGGAGGAAGACACCAATCAAAGCTGGCCCAAATCCGCTGGCCCCGTTCCCAGCTGGCTCAGGCACTGAGGGACCCTTCTGTCGAAGACCGCTCCAGATGGTCCGAGCAAGGCTCTTACACAAAGCCCCTGCTAAGTATTCTTGGAGATGAGCTTGAGGTTTTTTTTTTTTTTGGTTTATATTAGCATCAGCTATATAGTAGCAGTAATTACGGATTAGGGAGCTTTAGTGTTACTGAGGAAGGCCAGGGTTTGATATTTATCCTGGTGACATAAATCTGGAGGATCACACAGTGATTTTTGAAAAGATTTTGCTTTTGGCACACCTCGTACAAAGTCATTGAACCTCGAAGTAAATCACGAGGCTTTATTTCCCAAGTGAATTTTTGCAAAAGAAAACGTGAATAAAGGATTTCATTAGACTTATTTTCATTTTTGATGTAAACGATGCGTTACCGCCCCATATGTCTTTTCCACATTGAACACACCTAGATCACAATAATCTGCAAAGAACACATTAGGTTGCTAACGTCTTGTTTTTGCCTCCTATAGTTCTGACTTATTTTTAATACCAAGCATCTTTTTTGTTGTTCCTATCAGGCTTCTAATCCCATTGACGTAGCAGCACGTCCTGGAGCCGTTCCTCACACACTTCTGCAGAAGGATCCCCGGGTAAGCATGGCTTCCGTCATTCTGCTGTAGTGCTTCTGGTAAACACCCCACACACACAACAAGCGAAACTATCGGGTGCGTTCCATGTACCTCAGAAGCCGGAGATGGGTTCCAGGTAATAACGTTCTGGTTGACATAGTCGGAGAAATCGGGATTTCAACATGGCGGCGCGCAAGTAGACGTTCGCTGTACCGCTTACGAACTTCGTTTCAGCGAACGCCACTTTTTAATTTGTTCAGGTTAAAGTTGCATGTGCTATTGGGAATGTTGATTTTAGACTCGCTCTTGCAAGTGTGTCTTGTAAAACAAACATGTTTCCACCACAACTTACTACTGTTGATGTGGGGAGCGGCCATATTGAAACGCAAAGTTGGCCATAGAAGTCTTAACTGCGGGTAGTCAGAGTTACTCCGAATTTCTGACTTCAGTGGGCTTTCCAGTTGATTTTTCTGTCTGCAAATGGAACGCACCATAAGTCTTAGCATCGTCAGAAACTTGTATTTTATGAGTACAAACATTAAACTTGCTTTTTTAGAGTTTGACAAATGTCTATATTTCTGTTATTAATGATGCTCTGTTGTCCATACAGATGAGTGATCCATTCAGGACATCTGTTAGGGTGAGTTGACGCATTTGTTGATTTATCTAAAACCCTTTGGTTCTCTGGCCAGGCCACAAAGTCTCATTTACAATCCCAGTCAAGCTGGGCTTTGGAGTATTGGGGTTAAACATAAGCTCCGTACTGGGTTCAAGCCAGGGATACATATTTCTAAATTGGTTGCCTGGTTAAAATTTCTGACTTCCGCTTTGTTGTCTGGCCAGAAATTCCTAATGCCAGCATTGATTTTTTTTATTTTTTTTTTTAGCTCGCTAAATTAAATCCAGGACGCTGACTGTAGTTTCTCTTCAAATTTTTAGAAACCTGGCAAGTGGTGTGCAGTACATGTCCAGATTGCATGGCAGATCTACCACCACCAGCAGAAAATGAAGGTGCGTGAGACGGACCGTTCTGTCTTCCAGGAGATTTATTGTCACGTCAAACCAGACACATAGCAGTGATTGTTAAATAATCACCTACTATACACAGCGATTGCATATGCTAAGAATAAATTACCCACAAACAAGCCGCTGGTTTGAAAAGACTTGGCAGAGCTGTTAACTGATGATCATAAATACTTCGGGTTCACTGTATCTACGCAAAAAATGTAAACCGAAATAAAAATTATCTAAATGTTTATACTTAAAACAGGAAACACCAATTATTCCTTCTCCTAATGATGATTATAGTAACATTAATATCACTATAACATATACACTACATAACTACCTTTTAATGTTAGAATAATATAATGTATTCTAACATTACTGCTGGTAATAATTTCATCTGGAGTTTTTTTAGATTTATTAGTTAGATTTTGATTCAAAGGCTTTCTTCGGGCTTTGGACCTTTGTCATCAAGGATTTATTGTTCTTAATCAGCTTGCATGGATGGTTGGACAGAGCTGGCCAGAATTGGAGAAACATAGCGAAAAACAAATAAACCGCCCGCCGTTATTCGCTGGCCTAGTTTTCTTTTGTCTGACTGTCGTTGTCTCTGCCCCTTTGAATTACAGCAGATGCAGCTCGACCCTCACAAGCTAGACATGAACGGGAAGCTGGACCTGTTCAGTCGACCCCCGGCCCCAGGAGTCTTCCCGGGGTTCCCCTATCCTCACGACCTGGCACGACCCCTGTTCCCCTCCACAGGTCAGCTGACTTCCTAAAACCTAAATGTAAAAAAAATCAGAAATGCTCTTATTACTGAAGCTTTTCTGCCTTTATGCAAATAAGAATTTCTAATTTCATAAAAAAAAAAAAATGCTGATGAAACGGAGTGGGTATTTTTCCTCTCATGTAGTGTTCGGTTAATTATAGGGCTTTTTCAGCAAATGTTTTGCCAGTAAAGGAAATCAGATTTGTCTATGAATATGCAGGACTCTCAGTTAGGTAATTGACTGATTTGCCCTGCGTTGGTGGGGAGGGGGGGGGGCTACAGCAGAAAGGAGAATGCCCTTTGACTGGTAATTATGCTGTGGTTTGTCAGAGGAATTCATATAATTGGCTCTTTCATTAACAATTCATGAGATGTGGTTGATAGTGACAATGTTTTGTAAAAGAAGCCATTTAGTTGCGCATTCAAAAAGTGACCTTGCCGTGCCGCTGTAGGTTCAAGCACAAACGCGTAACCGCGGCAATAAAAAGGAAACGTGAATGGCAGCCCGCATCTACTCTGTGTTCAACATGTCTGTGCATTTATTCACATTTTATTACTTCTTAGCGTAGGAACATTTAAAAGAACAGATCAAATTTTTTTTTTTTTTAACGGGTTTCTGTGGAATAGTTCTCAGTAGTCAACATCTTACCTGCACTGAACTCCCTTGGTGTCTTCATTTAGTGTAAATCTTGGTCTTAAAATAATTCTAATCTGAAAAATAACAATTGTTTATGTGAATGCTAGTTTTTTTTTTTTTTACTTTACCATCATTGTGTTTGCATTATGTGATTACCTACAAAGAAGCTGGTAACTCATTAGCTGATAAATGAGTGAAGATCAGTGGAAAATAGAAAAGAACATGTAAGGATTGTTGCTAGCGCATCGCAGCCCTTTTTTTTCTTTTTCTGCATAAAAGGTTTAAAGGTTAAAAAAAGCATTAGGATTAAACCCCTGTTATGTTTTTGAGATTGGATTTTAAATCTCCATCACCAACTAACCTACATTTATAGTAACCAAGACTTGTTTTTGGGGAGTTTCTTAGAGATTAAATCGCCATGTTACTGAATAATGTGAGTGCGTCTGTATTGATAGGCTCTGCACACCCAGCACCCTCCCCGTATGGCCCCGCCCCCCATCCCAGTGGCTTCCTGCCTCCGAGCCATTTGGCAGGTAAGTGTAAGTAACCGCATATTCACATCGTTTAACCATATATCTCCTCTTTCTCTCCATGCATTCCTGCTCATTCTCCCCGTTTTTTGACTCATGTTTGAACATGGCGTAAAAAACTAAAAAGCCACCAGGGTGTCATTCAAATTGCAGATAAATAAAGTTTGGATCTCAGGTTCGTTTTTAATGATCCTGTTGACCACGAGCAGCTGTATGTTTTTTTAAGGAGACACGTAGCTCATGGATATATCCGGTATAACTCCGTCTGGGCTCATAAACACAAACATGGCCTCCAGACAGAGGCTATGTTACACTATTTTCTGTGCAACATAAATTTTGTCTTTTACGGAAACAGATTGGATTTTACATTTATTGTATTTCATTTATTAAATTTTTTTTAATTACACAGAGTTTATTTGGACCGAGAGTTGCCTATTGATTATATTCAATAAACTGAAGAGATACATTTTTAGCTGAAGAAAATAAATAGAATGAAAATGAAGCATTCTAATAATTTCAGCTTCTTCTTTTTTTGATGGATTATTCATACATGTTTTTTTTCCCCTCTGTAAGTGGTCAGGCTGCTACACTGAAGTCAATCATTCACCAGATTTTCATTTTAATTAGCTCTCAGTTTCCCCGTCCAGCACCGGACCACCATCAACATTGCTCCAAGAAATTCAAACTAATTTCCACATCAGGGAGATTCGTTTCTCTTGCCCTTTCAAGCTCCAGTTAGTGCCAGTAAATCCTGCGTCCTGGCTGCCATACGATTTACCAGGCAGGGAGTTAGGATGGCAGCGCTAAAAACAAAAAAAAAAGAAAAAAAAAAGAACAGAACAGAAGAGAAGAAAAAAAAAACTCGCTTGTAAGAGAAAAGCTGAGTAAAACGGGTTGGTGTCGGGGTGAGTACTGCTAACCGGCTCCCCCTCTTGCTAATCCCTGTTTGGCATTTTGCAGATCCTTTCAGTCGCTCCAGTTCCTTTGGCGGCCTCGGCAACCTTTCAACCAGTGCCTTCGGAGGATTAGGCAACCCCTCGCTTGGTAAGCGCTGCCCGGCTCTCTCCTCCTCCACCGGCTTCCCCTCTTCTCAGTCGGGGCCCCCTGTGGCCAGAAGCACAGCACAGAATAGAGCAGAGCAGGAAAGCGTTAGGCAACAGGGAGAGCGAGGAGGGGAAGGCAAAAAGACACTTAGCTCTAGTTTCTATGTCAAACCAAAAACCCCTGGCCCTGGGAGACCCGACAAAGCAGTACAACACACAGCAAAGCAAAGCTCCTCCCTGCCTCCGCTTCATCCATCAGTGATGTTTCCAACAGCCTGGCTTTAATCTGACTTCGCTGCTGCCAGCAGGCGCTCTTAGGTTTGCTGTTTGGTGACAATTCATCTATTAATTATTCGGCAAGCCCCCTTTTTGCATCTCCATGGAGGGGCTTTCTCTTTTCTCCCTCTGCATCCTTCCCTCTATGCTTTCCTCTCGTTTTCATTATCCCTCCTGTTTCTGTGTGCCAAATCAGTCACCCTGTTGTGAAAATGGGATGTGATTGGACTAGACATGCTGTGGAATGCTAAGGTCTCCCTTGGCTTTTCACAGCTTTCTTCTCCAGAGGACGAATGAGTCTCCTCTGTTCATCCGGTGCAGAAAATGGAGAGGGGGGAGACGAGGGGGCGTTGGGGTGGGGGGAGAAGCCCTTCAGTCCCAAAGCAAAGCCTGTGTTGTGGGGAGCCATTAACCTCTAACTCTTCCAAGCAGCTTCGGGGAGAGAACCTCCAGAGACAAAGACAAAAGCAGCTTTTGTTGTCGAGTCTTTCTCGTCTTATGTGTCCTCAAGAAGGTTTTGTGCCCAATTAACTTAGAGTCCAATGTCTGTCTGCTTTCTTTCTTTCTTTCTTTTTTTTTTCACCATCAGGGTCCAATAGTATGTTTGGTTCCAAAGAGGGGCCAGGAGGACTGCCCACTTTTGGCAGCCCCCACCACGACACCTGGAACAGGCTGCGACGCACACCGCCATCTTTCCCCACCCCGCCGCAGTGGCCCAAAACCGGAGAGGCTGAGCGAAGCAGTTCCGCCAATAGTCACGACCGAGAGCGAGAGCGAGACAGAGAGCGAGAGCGAGAACGGGACAGAGAGAAAAGAGACTCGTCCATCGGGAAAGAGGAGAAGGATAAGGACAGGTGGGAAGAGGACGGATGGCTTTTGTTTTCATACACTTGGGACCTTGTTTAAATCAATTTTAGATATTGGTGTAGCCCTCTAAAGTACTATAAGTTTTGGGTTACCAGATCAATCCCCAGTTCGTCCATCTTCATTATTTTGTACTCGGGCAAGACACTTCACTTGCCTGCTGGTGGTGGTCAGATGGCCTGATGGTGCTGGTGTGTGCAGCTGTGGCTACTGCCCAGTAGCTTGCCACCATCAGAGTGTGAATGTGTGTGTGAATGGGTGATTGACTGAATGTAGTGTGAAGTTCCTCGGGGATATCTGGACTTGATAAAGCGCTATACAAGTACAGGCCATTTACCATTTCCTTCTAGACGATGGAAAAGCAACTGTATCTTGAAAAATGTGAAACTCCAACTATTAATCCTACGTAGTGTCCATGTAAAGTGATTTGTAGTTGCCTCCTATATGTAAATAAGCTACATCACAAAGCAAACTAAAAGCAGATGTGCGAAAAAAGTTGACAAAAAGAAATTGGGAGAGTTTCTCTAAGCAAGGGTTTAGCAGATTGTAAAGATGACTGAAATTCAGAAGCAGAAGGTAATTAAAATGAAGATAAATTTAGAGAAAGATGACAAATTGTTTTGTTTGTTTTTTCAGAAAGCTACTTTGGAGGCAAAATAGTATCATTTGATTGAAAAGACTGCTTAATATAATGTGCTGATTCAACAAATTGTTCCGTTGTACCATTACAGGGACTCCGTGGATCGCAACCGCCACTCTAACCGCTCTTCTCCTGCCTCGGCACCAGTCAGCTACCAGATCAGCAGCCTGATTCGCTCAAACAGTCAGAACTCTAGCGATTCAGGTCGGCATCACAGCGGCAGTGTAGACCGTGTCCGGGAGGCGGAGAAAGACCTGCTAGAGCGCCAGAGGGAGTCCTCTCTAGCCGACATAAAGGTAAAGGAGAGCCGCTCGCCGGGTAAGGAGATGCTGGAGAGGCGGACCTCAGAGGACTCCATCAAACCCACGCAGCGTACGCCTTCGCCCTACTCCAAGGCCATGATCAATGAGCAAAGCATGAAGCTAGCCGGTGGGCTCCCGTCTGCGATCAAGGACATAGAGAGAAAGGAGCCACCGTCTGCAGAGCTCCTCCACAAAGTGAAAAATGACATGAAGATTAAGGAGGAGCGAAAGGAGGAGCAAGAGGTCATGGTGGTGAGTTCAGAGCCAGCACCCCAATCTGCAGTACAGATCCTTCCTGCACCTGTCAGCCAACCAGGAAACCCTCACCACCACCACCCACCGTTGTCACATCAGCCTCCTCTTCCCTCACCCCGTGGTAGTGACATCCCGACACCGGGCCTACACGGTGTCCCCATGTCACACTCTCTTCCTCTATCCATGAGTGCCATGCCTCAAATGGGCAGCCTCAACGTACTGGACAGAGCCCGTATGGCTCCCTTCATGGGGGTGAGCCCACTGGCAGGACGAGAGCGAGTGCCACACACCGCCTTCCCCTGGGACCCACTTCGAGAGGCCTACCGCAGCCTGGACCTGCAGCGGCGCATGGACTTCCAGCTCAGGGCCGAGCAAGGACACCGCTTTCCCAGCGTGTATGATCAGGAGCGCGCCTACCGCGAACGGGAGGCTCACGACTACTCTCACCACGAGCACCTCTTAGAGGTGCGTAGGGAGCACGAGAGGATGCGACAACAGGCGGAGGAACGAGAGCGCCTCCACCTGAGGGAGGAGCTTGACAGGGCCCGCCTCCATCAGCTACACCAGTCGCCGATGGAAGGCCATCTACCCCACATGCCCCCCTTTATGCCACACTTAGGAGGCATGCCATACCCAAGACTTAGTCCCTCTACAGGACACAATGGTCCTCTGAACAGAACGCCCCCTACCGCTGCGTTAAGTGCGCCCCCGCCTCTTGTGCCAGCTGGCAGTGCCCGGCCAGCCTCACCCAGGAGGACTACCCCCCTCACCACCACCCAGGACCCGAGGGACTATTCCCCGTCTCGCAACCCCAAAGAAGTAGAGGCTCGGTAGTTTCTGGAAACTCGACAAGCCTCACTTCTGTTTTGTGGAATACCATTATCAAAGATGCACTGCTCCGTCACCAGAGGAGCGAACCTCCCCAAGGGAAAGGGTATGATTGTACAAAGTAAAGGTGTGTAAGGCTAATAAAGCACATGCCATGGCTATTTTTAATGTACTGGATGTTCAATAATGTCGGTAAAAATGACACAAACGTGTGGATGTTTATTTCCGACTTAAATATTTGATAATTATTAATATATTAATCCAATACCTTATTTCTGCTTTGTGCCGAAAGGAAAGGTCCTAAATAAGTTTGTACATTTCCTATCTTTGTTCCATGTATAGATATGATTTCGATGAATTTTATGTACTTTGTGCATTAGTCTTGCTTTTTACAATATTTATCCCAGTCTATTGTGAGACATGTCCTTTATGATAATGTAAAGACTTGACTTTGGATTCAACCATCAGTAATTTAACCTCATGGTACCTGGATATCCTCAATGATGACAATGTACGTTGCTACATTATCAATTTATTTTGTTTATTTGGTTTGCCTTTGAGATATGCAGATAAATATATAAATATATATATATATATAATTATATATAATGTTTGTTCAGTCTCTGTAAAGAAAACTGATGTAAATAACCTGTTAATATTCTTTGCTGCAAGATTGCGTTGTAAATTTATTAGTCTTTTTAACCATTTCTAGAAAAACGAAATTAAACGAAACAACGTGGAATCACCTGCCTGTTGAAAATCATGGTGTCAAACAGCCGGACAACGGATGGAAGTCATGAAGGGAGGGTGTTGTACGGAAGCCTAGATGGATCGTCTGCAATCTATGCAAAGCAGCACACAACACCCTAACAAAACGAAATCTACTGGAACAAACTGACAATACTGGAGAAGCTGAGAGAAACTTGGATTTAGCACATGTTCATATGTACCAATGAAAATCATCTGGATTATTCAAAGACTTCCAAGTCAGAAACTGGACCAGCTCCAAACAGAAAAGGACACTGTTGGGTGGACATCAAAAGGACTTTATCTGTCAACCTTGTGGTGTTGTGCAGTTGTTTTTCTTAGACTCTTGTATACAAAAACAGTAGAGTTTTAGGCGTGGAAAAAAAAAAAGAAAAATGAACATTCATGGTTTAAAATGTACGGAATAAAGTTTGGACCTAATGTCAAACACTTCCGATCTACCTTTCGTCCCGCTGTAAAAACGAGTAGCGAATCCATCTGCCAGTTAAAGCTACCGAGTGGTATTCCAAGATGAGATTGATGGCTTTGCCGATAACGCTTCTGAATCCGTTTTTTCACAATTCAGTGTTTTCTTATTTTATATAAAGCTATTACTCTGAAATCATGAAGTCAACTGAGCTGGCCATCCAAGTATAGCCCTGGCCATCAGATCATTTGACTATAATCTGTCATACATGGGCTGCAGAGCTCTTCGTGGTGGAATCAATGGGATTGGGCCAAGGCAATACAGGGTGGACTAATAGAACATTGATTTTGTATGAAAGCGGGTTTTGAGTGTTTGTGTTGCAGGTAACCGGTATTGACTGGCAGCCCAGCGGCATATTGACCTGCGGTCTGGACTCATTACGGGGAGCAACGCCTGGGAGGAAGGCTATCGGATGGCAGGGAAGACGCTCCCCCTTCCTCGTGCGTGCCACTCATCTCCTTTTCTAATGAGGCCGGAAGGCTCTCCGGAGTGGGCCGCGGAGGGAGTCCTGAGGTGCCCCCGTCCTGTTATCGACAGGGCAGCGGCTGCGCTCGCCGCCTGTCTAGAGACGGCCAATTCGTCCTGATAATGCTTCGACTACTCATCTCACCGCCCGGCGCTCTGTGCCTCACAATACCGTGCCATGGTAGCAGCCCCGTAATGACAGCGTGGCTCAAACCGTGGCCAGGTCATTAGGGGATGTTATTGAAAATCAATTGCGCTCCTGTGTTTCGCACACTCCAACAGGGTTTTTTTTTTTTTTTTAAATGGCTCCTTGAAAAGACTGTTTGCCAGAATGTGGCCGGTGTATTGGGAAGGCTTAAATCACTATCACTTTCAATTTAGACTCCTGGTAATTGAACCACATATTCCTCATGTGGGTAGCATCTGTCAGAGGCCGGCCTCGCATTAGCACCGAGTGTTCTTCGACCCAGGATGACAAAAAACAACAAGGACTGTGTCTTGCAAAAGTATTCATATGCTTTGTTACATTACGGCCACAGCATGCAGCTGTACAGAGTCACTCATTGAGTTAGGATGCTATTGAAATATCCATTTATTTCAATAACTCCATCACCAAGCAGAACACATAATATAGATTAATCAGACTTATATTGACAGAAATAACTGACTATTAATATCTTTATGTCATATGTTCTTAGACATAAACTGGATACAAAGTAGAGCAAAC
>CAEGAE010077989.1:0-15608 GCA_903067095.1 Girardinus metallicus
TTCTTATTTTCCTGCAGCAGCAAAGAAAAACATGTTGGTGATATGAGGCCAAGCTGTTAAAATGTTTTTAAACTGATATGAGAAAATAAAAAAAAACTTTCCTCTTTCAGTCCATCTTTGCCCTCCTGCGGTGCTTTTCTTCCCTCCTTCCTCCCTTTCTCCCCCATCCCTCGTTTTCTCCAATCTGCTCCTCCCAGCATGCAGATCTTCCACAGATGGCTCTCTTCTCGTCCATCTCATGCTCTGCAGGTGGAGGAGAAGGAAAGGAAATTGACTTTTGTCAGTGAGAAAGAGGATCAAGATGTCGTCTTAGTTCTGACCCACTAAGTTTGATCAACAGCCGATTAACGCGTCACTGTACGAATGAACGAGCTTTAACAGCTTTAAGAGTCTTTGTGAGGCTCAGTTTGTGCTTCCAGATTGTAAATAAAACACTGAAATAGTTTGTTACCTCTCACACTGTGAACAGTTGACAAACATTTAATACACAATTATCATGTAATGTTTTATGATTTTAAAAAATGTAGAATTTCAGAACTGAAGAGCCGTATTGAAAGTCATCAGACCCTTTTCTCATGCAAAGCTGTGCTATAAGAAGTTTCTCTGGTAATTTGTAATCTGTTTTTGTTGTACATCGTTGTCTACTAAGTTTTTTTTTAGTTTTGGTCTTTTTGTATTTGTTGAAGCATCAAAAGTTGGCTCCTCAGCACGGTATATTACAAAACGGTTTTAATTAGAAATGTTTTATAATATTATATTTCATTAAATTGAGATGGGAGGTAGAATTAAATAAGTGTTCACATCTACCTTCTCCTTTTCAAACAGAAGAGTGGTTTTGTTCTTGGTTATGTTGCACATGTTTCTATCTCTGTCCTACTGTTTGCTTGCTCTCTTAGTTTTTTTAACGTGTTTAAAATAAATAAATAAATACAGAGTAATAAAGTTCAAGCTGAAATTTTCCACAAAATTAAACACATTATGGTTTTCTGTCCTGAGACATTGGCAATTTTTTTTGGAGTGGAAGATTTGTCTTATTTTGCTTAATTGCATGTAAACTTCAGTAAGTTTTAATTTATCACTTGTTGTTTCTGGCCCTCAACCCTATTTTTAGAAATCAGATTTGAACCCATAAGAATGAACTTTATGAATGTTTCTCCATTTCATTTTTTGTTCGTTTCTGCCTCTGCTTTGTTTTTATTCTAGTGCATCTTATTTAAAAAGAAAAGACAAACACATGAACCCTGTGAGTAATTGGAGCCTATAGGAGAAAACTAAATTAGACCTCCATAAGATGACTTCCTGATTTCACGTCTGATAGCAACAAACCATTTTCACAGCAGATGTTTTCACGTCTCAGCAGGAAATTCGGTTTTATTAATGATGGCCGTGTTCCCGTTAGTAAAAGGTCAGGGCATACTGTTGTTTTTTTTTCTTGCTGAAGCTGTCAGTTTAATGGGGACTTCTCTTGTGTAGCATGCTAACTCTGTAATGTGCAGCGTTATCTTTTTGTTATTCTATGTATTTTCTACATGCATTTGTTATATTTTTAGTATTACTATTTATAATTGTGCCTTCAGCAGATTTCCTCTGCCGAAAAAAACAGAATATCTACATCTGAATGAAGACATTTTTGCTTCTGCTACCTCAGTTTTAATGCATCTTCATCTAAAAATTCCTCAGAAAAACTATTCAAACCCAATAAAAAGGGTGTCTGGACTTCTGCAACTCACCTGTAAAAAGGTCAGATAATTGGTTCGACATGTCATTAAAAACAGGGATAAAATAGCTCCTACAGCTAGTATTCAACATTATTAGTAATAAAAATTTATTTCTGTAATTACATTAAGAAAAAAATCTCAATGCGTCCCGCATTGATAAAAATATGGAGGAAAAAGCAAAATGAAAAAATACAAACAAACAACGTTTAGTCCAACTGCTTGTACAAGAACAGCGAACCTGGACCGCTTTCTTTCTTTCTAAAGGTGGACTTCCTTCAGTTAAGTGGCATTTCATAAAATGTGTTAAGCTTTAATTAAAATCATATCTTCAGATCATTCTGATTCAAATGATGTATTAAAAGTTCATTTGCATTTGCAATGTTTACAACCCATCACAAAAAAGTTTTTTTGCAGATCCACTTGTTCTGCGTTCGTCTGTAGCTTGTTTAATAAAGATGCTTCACTGTACAGACAGTGAGGTAACAAATCACTATTCTGTCTCACTCGTCTTACGGAGTGAAAATGAATATTACTCTGCCCCTGCAGATTGATTGCACATCCTGTCTGTATGTAACCACACGGCTTTCTTTCTGGGATTTTTGTGCTTCCATCTTTTTTTCTTTTTTTTTTATTCAGCCAAATGCTGGAGAACACAGCAACATGTTTCCTCCACATGTCTAGAAAATCTCTGCTTCTGTTTCTCTAAAGAACACCAACTCCGTTCTGTTTAACAAGCAAAATCTGGGGAAAATTTGACCAGGGAGCAGAACTGACGTTGTAATTTAGGTGGATTTTCAAGCAAAAACTATCTGGACTGAAAATACAGCAAAGAAAGAAAGAAACGAACTCAGCAACCCATCTTTGGTGCCTCTTTTATCTGCGTGCTGACATGTTAGCGGTCCAGATGGTTGACAATTCGTCTCTGACACCATCCCTCCATCAGTGCCTCCGTCTGACGGACGGTCCTGGCTGCTGCTGGTGACACGTCGCTCCAACCCTCAGCTGCTGCGCAGACACTTCCTTCATCTTTTTCTGCAGACAAATTCACTGATCTCAAACTGGACGCGAAAAACAAAACGCTGACAAAAGAGCAGATTCCCTTTATTTGTTCTTTGGTTAATGTAGATTAGCTAAATTAATTAAAAAACCCGTAGTGAAGGAAGAAGAAGCGCACAAACATGGCCTTGTTAATATTAGTTAATTAATGCGGCGCATTAATTAATCGTTAGTCCCTAACTGACCTCTTGTCATTTCCATTGTTTCCCCAGACGCCCAAAAAACAACCGCAGCTGAAATGATCCGTGTAATTAGTTTGTAATTTAGAAACGATAAACTCAAAATAACTTTGCTGTTTGTCCATCAACAAACAATAAAAACTGGATTTTAATCTGATTTCCAGCAGTTAGTAGGATTCATGTTTTTAATGAGGTTAAAGTAGCAGGAAAATACTAAATTATTGTCTACATCCAATCCTCCCCATGATTACATCCCTGAATTTTATCTGAACGTTGACTGATTTCAGTGCATTTTGATGGGGATATGTCAAAGTGTGTGTGGGGTGTGTGTGTGTGTGTGTGTGTCTGGATGCAGGTTTTCACCAGTGTGTGGGGCCAGGTGGGAACATTCACACCTGGATCCGATCTCCTGATTAGGCCGCTGAAGTTTTTTTAATATTTGCTGCTGGAGATTCTGGGTATTTTCAGAGAAATTATTGACCAAACTTCCTCTTCCTAACTTTCCTACTCCTTTGCGATGCTTCCAACGCCGCTGTGCTTCGTAGGCTCACCTCTTTTAAGGTATCGCGTCATGAGATGTCGAATCCCTTGAGTGAGATTCTCACCTGCTTCCAGGTTCATCTTTCTAATCTCCTGTTTCCTCAGATGAACGCCTGCCGGCCTGCCTGCCTGCTCTTCTTCGCTCACCTGATTTGAAATCCCAGGGAAGAAAACTCTGCAGAACTTCTACAGAAACCATCTGGAACCATCTGGACTCCCTTCAGCGAAGACGTCCTCCTCCGAGGTCTGTAAGTCACTGCTCACCATCACCTGATTTTGTTTTAAAATAGCCTAAAGTTCAGGTCAAAACATGACCTGAGCATCACAGCTCAAACTATTTGAGCTTTATCTTGATATATATGTTTTATTACTTAAAATTATATTCTTAACCACTGGATTAACGTCCAAGCTTATAATGCAGTGGTCAGCAGGATAAAAAAAACATACTTAAATAATCCAACAGTAGAAGTGATATGAAACTCCAAAATAAAGATTATGCTACAAAGAGTGATTGAAAATAGGAGGTTAAACGGGTGAACAAAACTTAACAAAGAAAAATAAATATCTTGTGGGGAAATTAGCATTTCCTGAAAATGATAATCTGGCAGCACAGAGTGGATTGCACCTTTAACGTTTTGTTAAAGATGCAGTCTGTGTTGTATTTACTGTTGCATTTTATTTATTTTATTATTTTGAAAAAAATAAACAGGAAAAAACGCAAAACAGTTAATATAAAGTGCTCATTTAGTGTTGCTGTGTTAGGAAAACGTTGCAGTCATTTCACCTCTTCTCCTCTGTCCTCACTGCAAAGTTACAGTGAGGAAACATTGTAGAAATGTCCACGATAGTGACTGACTAAAAGACTTCAGAACAGAACTTTTATTGCAGTTCGATGCTTTATTTATTTATTTTTTTGTTTCTAACCTGAGGAGAAAGTAAACCCAGCCACTCCCTTTTATAAACTTTGCTACACAGACGCTGCATGTTTGGTGAAATGGCCTCAATTTGATTAGAGATTTATCGAATCTGAGGAATATGTACAGAAGAGGATGAGGAAACCGGACAAAAATAATTCTGACTTTAATCTCTTGAGATTAAAGTCTTTGTTTTTTTCTTTTTTTTTCTTTTGTGGCCTTGATCAACGTCCGTAAATGCCACTCTTTTGAACACCACCTATTTTTCTCACCCACGCTGCAGCTTGTCCTCAGTGTTTGTACCTCACAGGTTTCAAATATAAGGAAAGCTCAACTACTCTTTGTTTTTTTTAATATGTGTAGCAAAAGACGCTACTGAATTTTACCAGTTCTGCAGAGTTTTCTTCCCTGTCCAACTAGAAGTGTAAACTCAGTTGTCCAGTACAACCTTCAGTGCAGGTGATGATGACTGAAAACTCCATGTATGAAGAGTCTTTCTGCGCTGAGGGCGCCGTCCGGTCCTGCTCACATCTTCAGCTCACAAAGTGAACGCTCACCATCTGGTAAACGGTGGAGTCCACACCTGTTTACTTAATAGATTTAAATATTCATTTAACCCTGCAGCCATCAGAATAATAGGTAAAGCAGGAACAGGTTCAACATGTGCTTGTCTGTCTCTCACCCAAAACGCAGAACATTGTCCTCCACGTTTATTGGCTCTAAAATAATTTAGTTTAATTTCAAACTCTAAATGTTGCAGTTAAATATACAGCTGTGGAAAAACTAAGAGCCCACTTTTAAAACCTCCTGATTTTTCCACCAAATATTGATTTCTGACTCTCCCCGAGTTAAAACATTAGTATTGTTGTTTCTGAATGAATATTAACTTGTTTTCTTTGCGTTATTTGAGGTCTGAAAGCACTGCATCTTTTTCGTTATTTTTCTGCAAATAAATACTAAATTTTTGCTTGGAATTTCAAAGACATGCTGTCAGTAGTTCATAGAATAAGAGAACAATGTTCATTTTACTTAAACTTGTACTTACAAAAAGGTAAAATCAGAGAAACTGATACCTCTTAATATTTTCCAGAGCTGCATATGTATATTGTAACCTTTCTTCAGTACACTGGTCATACGTTTCTGCTGCTACATGTGTGTTTATAGTTTCAGCTGCTCCTTTATTGTCCCCGTCATTGAGGAGCCAAAATGGCACAATAAATATTTTCCATCTTGTCCACATTGCAGACTGGACTCCACTTGTCTTTGAGTGAGCTTACTGCTGTCACACTTAATTAACAACCTGCTGTAAAGGAGCACATGTTGTCAGGATAACCTGTAACTGGCCCGGTGAGCGGTTAGCGAAAAGGAAGATAATTTATTTGCAGAGATTTTGTCCTTGAGTGCTGGTGAGTCACCGTCTGGTCATCACCGTTTTCTGTTTCTTTTTTGAGAGGAGCTTCTGGATGAAGTTCAGGAAACATCCAGTTCTGCTCATTTCTGATAAAAATGCAACTTCTAACTCACCTCAGGATTTGTCTTGTGTGTTTTTATGAGTATCTGTTGGTCATATGTCACAGTTCAGTCAGAATCACATATTTTTTTTCCAGTTCAGTCACTTCAGCCGGATGTTGTGTGACCATGAAATGCTTCCTGTGGAGCGTAGTGTGGAACACCATCAGCTGTTGGGAGCTAATTAACCGCCTCCATCAGGGGGCATCACACCACCTGAAGACCTTCTTCCCCTCCGTCTTCTATCTCCCTTTCATACCTATGCATCCTTTTATTTATCCATCCAACTCCCTTATTCATTTATGCGTCTATGCATGTAAAATTAATGCTAACAGGACGTGCTAACTATTCATGGGAGTTTGCCAGCTCCGTCTATCCCTCCCTACCTCCGTCTCTCCTCAGTTTTACATCTTTCTGGTCCATATGGCTGGGTCGCAGTCTCTCCTTCCCCCTTTCCTCCCTCCGTCTACGGGGAGGTTGGGGTTGTTAATAGCCCATATGGCCCCATCATATGCTGCCAGTGAATTCTAATGACAGGAGATTGGCAGGTTTTCCCTCGCTGGCTGCAAACATGCCTTTAATAAAACCTCAACCTGCTGAATGTCGTCAGAAACGCACACCAGGCTGCTCTGCCTTCATATAGCGCAGATTAAAGTTACACTGACTTTACAAGGGGACAATAAGGAGTGATGTACTATTTCCGTAATGCAACTTGTCCACTGGGATGAGCTGTGACAGTAAAAGCTTTTGAACGCTGTAACCTTTCCGTAAAGTGCAGTGAATGTAGCACCGTACCTTTTTCCCCTGATACGAGTGAGACCCTGGAGCGTGAGACGGCTTTGCTTATTGGACGGGACCCCATCCTGTATTTATGAACCTGTTTCCATAGGTGGCTGCTAAATGAAGCTTACAACTGTCATCCCTGCTTATGCTGAGCTTGATAGATGTCTCATGTGATTACCTGGCGCTACTTTATTACTCTTCCTCGCTCAGGTTTTATGTATCGTTTGGATCATTCCAGCTGTTCGACATGACTGAGTCATATAACTGTCTGTCACGGAGGAGATGCTCAATGCGGCTGAAACGGGAGGTGTAACCATGTGATTTTATTTGTTTTTAAATGGATGTGCTTGTAGGATTTAGGACTGCTGAGCAGGTATGTTTAAAACCTGCTCAGCAGGTCGTAACGAAGGGAAACCTCCTCTTTCCTTGCAGCCCCTTTATTACTATGATGGTGACAGGTAAATAGTGGATAGTTTTGTAATAATACTATAAACTGTAGCGCCGTTTCCATTACAAATGTGTGCAAATCTTTGTCTGTTTTCTGCTAATATTAAAAAAAAAAACTACATTTTGCAATTTCTGTTTCCATTAAATAAGAAATGTAATTAAAATCTGACGTGAATAAGCAATAAATCATTAAAAATCACGAAAGGGACAGCGGTAAAGAGTTGCATGAAACAAACCCCATATAATAGTTTTTTTTGGGAAATTGTAGTCTGTGATTTTACAGAAGAGCTACGGATTCAAAATGTTCAAATGCCACAACGTTTTATAAACAGAGCTACGGTGGAGCGAGCTGAACATTTTCCAAAAGAAACAACAGCCAACCGTCATCCTCCTACTGCTTCCTGTTGTACCAGAAATAATTCATCCTCCAACCCTGGAAAGATTTTTATAGTTGCAAGGAATTAAGAGACAACAAGGATTAGAAGATATTGTAGAAAAACCAGCGGGTAACAAAAGGAAAGATTGAACATACGAAGAAACAAGCTGAATTTTAAAGGTTCTTTATAATTTATTTGTAATCCTGATATGAGACAAAACAGGCACTTGTATAAAAATACTGGAGTCAAAAAGTGAGCGTAAAAGTTGGGGAGAAGGAACAGAGGATGGTAGAGGGACACACAAGAAGAGGTACCAAGGCAGTTACCTGGGAGACGGTAACCACGGAAGCAATGTTTTGACCTCCAATCATCCCCCCAGATGGTCTCCATCTGTTCTCATTACTGGAGGATTAAGAAAGAATGAAGAAGTGATGGAGCAATGAAAAACGCTCCAACACTGTTTAAAATCTTCTCATAATGAAGGGCTAAACTGCTAATGCTAAGTTAAAGACACGGCAAAGCGACGTCGATTAATAATCAATTAAATTTCCCTCCAGGCTGCAGAGAACACGAACATATTCAGTTTTAGATTATTATTATTTTCCCAGGAAACACGAGATAAATGTGAAACCGGAATGCTATTTTAACTGAATACTGTATTAGCATGACCACCTGTAAAGTAAAGTAAAAGTTATTATAACAATTTGATCAGTTATCAATAATCTAGAAGCTGTTTGGTGTTTGAACAGACTCTGGTCTCTCTTATTTTTTATTTTAGCTCAAGACACAGCTAGTTTTCCTAACAGGGAGAGTTTGGCGTGAAAAGTTTAATTGCCATGTGAAGATCTTTAATTTTGCAAAACTAAATACAAGAATATCGAATTTGTTCAAATACAAATTCATTAACACATTATCAAAGTTTTGTGTTCTGTAACGATGATGAATCAACAAAACTGACGATGTTGAATATAAAACAGTCATCTAGAACCAAATCGTTGGTTGTTTCAGCGTCGAGTCGTCGTCGTCTCCTTTGTCTGCCAGCTCTGTTTACTGGAAAGCTAAATACAGAATGTGCAAAGCAACACTTTCATTCAAATCTGACACGACCAAAATGCATGAAAACCGAGAAAACTCTCGACAGGTAAGCAGTGAAAGTGAGGTCCAGAGGGACAGTCTCAGGTAAAACCACAGCTCTAATGAAAATGTTTGCAGGAGCACAAGTGAGTGCACTGCTACTGAACCAGACCGGAGTCTGTTTATGACACGTTGGGCTCCATCGCGCTGTTGTCACACACAGCCTTCATCAAACTGCCGGACGCACAAACCCTGAAACCATGCGGTGACAGCTGTGGAGCTGCAGGAGCTTTTTGCAGGATGTGCACTTCATTCATTCATTCACATGTAGGGCTTTTTCAGAAGTGACTTTTCTGATAAAGTTGCAGAAAGCTGCTCAGCACTTATATTAGCACTGATTACCACAGCAATGGCACTGCAGATTTTTCAGGTTATTATTGGGAAAGGTGTAAATAAATTGACAAGATGAATTATTTTCTAAATCTTCGCAGAGATGCTTGTTTTGTTTCCCATCAGTAAAATAAAATCCTAGTTGGATGAAAATAAGTTTAAATCTAAATCTGAAATTTAGTTTTGGAAGCTACATTTCCTGCTATTGTTACCATTTTTTAAAATTTGGATTTATTTTACTTTGGGGTGCAAGTGAAGAGCAAATTTGGCAACCACTTATTGATTTTAAATAGTTTGTCTAGGATAAACTCATGTCTAATATTTCCCACTGGAAAAAAATCATCAGCCATATATGCAGCAATATCCTCCACCAACCAGCTCTCCACAAGCCTCTGCTTTTGTATCTGATTCTGCGGCCGTTTATCTGTGGAAACAGAAAATATGTGCATAAAACTCAAATATTACATGCAATTTCTTGTAAACCTTTTATATCAGTGCATGGAGCTCAAAACGACTCCCAGCAGAGATACAGGCTGAAACATACAATGGTTTCTATTTGTCAATATCTGCCTACGTCCCTCCTGGTATTCGTACATTTTATATAAAATTTCTGCTGCTATTGCATGTTTTTCTGCATAGTTCTTATCTCTCATATATTGTAAACAGTCTTTTCAATGCATGAATACACATGCACGTTAAGTACATAATAAAAAACCATCTGATTCTACACAGTTGCACCTTCCTTGGATAAGCTGCTGTTTCTGATGGATTAACAGTTTTCTTATGTTGTAATCCTGGCTGTACAGTGCAGTATATTACTCTTAGTCTTGTTTTTATTCATATTTTCATATATTTTTTAACTTTTTGCTCGTTGTTGCTCCTGAACTTCCTCAATGTGGACAGTTAAATACACTGGATATTAATGGATCTCTATTGGACAGATTCAAAGTCTGGTGGACTATTTTGTTTTTTTGGTTTGTGTGATTCAGTTTGAACCAGTCGGAATGACGGCACAAAAGAGAAAAGAAACCAGTCCAGGCTAGTTCTGTGAGTGCGGCATTTGAACTAGAATAAAATACAGGATTTTAAATATTGTATTTGCGTATTTACAGTGAAATCAAGCTGGTTACGATTCTGTTTCACAGCAGAATCGATGAAGAGAACAACTGGAGCGATCAGCACCTTCACACTGCCTGCTTTCCTCCTGTCGGCCTGAAGCCGTTTATCCTCCCTGTCCTTCTTAATGACCTCATTAGTTTGTTAGTGGCTGTTTGAAGGAAGCTGAATGTTTGTCTTGCTGGGTTGCTGCTGAGTCGGCGCTTCACACAGAGACACCGTGCAGCAGGAACTCGCTGATGAAGAACATGCAGAGCTCATCAGCAAACGCACAAGGAAGAGCTGAAAACTGACTTTCGGATGAAGGATCTTCAAATTCCCCATCAGACTGGATCCTAAAAACAGCATCTAGATGCTACCGCCTGCTAATATTGTGCTTCAGCTGTAAATTGACCATAACCAGTAAAAAAGGAAATGGTCAAAATGTGAAGATAAACCGAAAGATGTGGCTGTAAAAATATCAATTGAACAGTTTTAATCATTCAGACGTCGTCAGAAGCTGCGTTTCCATTACAAACGTGTGCAAAACTTTTGCAATACAAACACAACAGGGAGAAAAAAACACAACTGCACAATTGCTGTGTTTCCATTAAATAAGAAAAAAAGTTTAATCGTGTGATAAGTCATTAACAACATGCAGTGCCATCCTCCTGCATGGTTTGTGGCAACACCCAGTTGTTGACCACGAGACTCATTTGATCTGAAAAAGTATTTTCATTGCAGCTCTGAAAAATAAGTCAATTAAGACACATCCAAAAAACCCTCATCCTAGGACCAAAACCTTTCATCAAACAATGCCGGCGCGGTTCCATTAAGTGAATTTATTTTCAAAATGCCTATTGCATCGTTTATGTACGCACAGGCAGTGAGTATGTAGAGAAGCAATGCAGTCTTACTATAAGGGCAAGAAGAAAAACAAATGTTCTGAAGAGAATTAAAGGAAAACTGACTCCAGCAATTCTTCAGTTTGATTGGCTTCAACCGGGAGAGAAATACAACAGGTGAAATAATGACTCAATAGAAAATCAATTAAAAAGTAGTGAGAATACTTTAAAAATGATTTCAATTGGATAACTTTAAAAATGAGATCCTGTTTTTTGTTTTTAACTAACTCCACAGGAGATTGATAGTCCGTTGTCCGTACTGCTGCAGTGTGTAACTCCAGTGTTGCTCTCCTGCAGTTCCTGGATGCATCCCTGCTCCATCACACCTGAGTCAAATGAATGGCTAACGACCAGGCCTCTGCAGAATCTGCTGATGTGCCATGGAGGTAACTCGATGCTTCTGAATCAGGCGTTTTTGGAGCAGTGATGCACCAAAAAGTTGCAGGATGTGTGGCGGTCAGGGATCTATAATTTAGCAAAAACAAGAAAAACAGACTCTAATTTTTTAAGGTAGCTGCTTCAAATGATTTTTAAGCTATTCATTTTTTATGTTTATTTTATAACATGAGTTCTGATAATCAGTTCAGGTGGATAAACATTTGAAACTTAAGCCGCCGAGTCACAACAATGTCCTGTTTCACGGAGCATGTTATCGTTTCCAGGCCTTTAAAATATAAAACGAAACGATGGACAACAGGATACAAAACACACGTGTATCATGTACATACGTGATCATCTGATACTGTGGGGTGGCAAGCAGTACAAAAGACCGGATCAGCACACACACGCACACCCCCACACACGTCGTGTAACCTGATGTTGGAACACGTGAAGTCAAGGCAAATTGCAACATTGTCTTCAGCAACAATTAAGTTCAAGACAAGTTTTCTAAATAATACATGAAGCAATTAAAGCAGTTTAGCTCCATATGTCAGGGGGAAAGATCAGAAACGTGTTGAAAGGCAAAATATCGAGTAACGTTGTGAGAAAACAGAAAAGGAGAAAAGAGTTCAAGTAGATATCTGAACTGTAACAGGACCTGGAGTCATTGTGAGTAATTATATCTGAGCTTTTATCGGCGCTGAATCCACAGGTAACTTTGAGTCATCTAAACTGACACAAAGTTTAGAAAATAAACTGGAAAGCAAAGGTTGAAATTGCATGAGGAACAATGTGATTAATCCAGTGAAAACTAATGATTTGGACGGGTAGAAGACACATTTAACTTTTAGCTTGAGGTTGGGATAGTTCAGGATTTTTAAAATGAGATTCTGGATATAAACAGATAACATTCAGCCTTTTGTTTACATACTTTTTTTTATTACACTGGCTGAATATATCAGGGACCAACGTGAATTACCATCTTTAATTTAACACCTTAAATGTCAAAAATGTCAGAATAGCTTATGCCATGTTGCATCTTGCTTTGCCTAACCAGCAATATCTCAGTCCAGTTTGAGGCTTTTTGGGCAAATTTTTCCATCAAAAAAGAAATGTACTAAAAATAGAGATTAATTACATGACTAAAAATTACTTTCCTGCGACCAAATGTCACATTTTATTTTAGTTTTCTGTTGTGTGGCTTTAATCCCCATTTCAGCCAGTTGATCTTTATTAGAAATGTAGCATAAACCAGAATAATTCAAGCCTCCTTCTGGTAGATTTCTGTTGTCAAAGCATGAACAAATTTCCTCCTGGTTGGACATGACTGACAAAAACATCCAGTGGTGGGAGATTCCTATAGTCGACCCAAATAAGGGATGAACAACACAAGTAAAACTAAAAGGTGTGAAATAATGCAGGACCTAAATTACCAGCATCTCGGAGGTGTTGCTCTTTGATCGATTTTATCCAGATCAGGAAACGAAATGACAAAAATTAGAAAAGTACAAACAGTGAGAGGGTGAAATGACCAACAACCACTGAGGACTAATTATACTGGTAACAACAAAGAATTTTAACTCTGCATTTCCTTTTACAGAAAAAGGAAATACAGTCTGACTTCTGCATGTAATTATGTATTAAATACTAATGAAGATATGTAGAAGCATTTTAAATGCTTTAAACTTTGGATAAGTCCTGGATTTTTCCAGTTTTATGGAGAAGACATTAAAAAACAGAATAGTGTGCAAATCTAAAAACATTTTTCTCCTTTTTCGATCCATATTATGTGTCCCTTTTGATCGTTGCACGTCTCGCACCAGATTTCCTGTTGAAATATCCCAGTAATTTCCTGATTTCAGTGATTTTGTGACCTCCAGAAATCCTCATGGACATGAGAACCCAGTTTTGAAAATTCAGGCCAGATCTTTAAGAACCCCAAAGCAGAAGGACGGGCTCAGACGTCGAGTCCAGTCGTCCCTCTGACAATGTTATGAATGCTTAGAGAGCTGGGCGCTCACAGCAGTTTGTTGCAGAGGTTAACATGGATGTTTCAGAGGTGCATTTAGATTTGACGTCTTGAGCAAAACAGGATTTTGCTGAGACGTCAAAACTGATGATCATTGGAGGTGCTTTGACTAGACTTTAGTTCACGCTACTTGCAGTTTGTGTAGAATAAAAGGTACTTTGAGAAGAGACGTTTCCCACTAAAGTTACCAAAGATGGTTCTTGTTAGGGACCTGCTGTGTTTGCACTATTTGCTTAAAGCCTGTCAAACTTTTGTTTCTCTATGAAAAGTTACACTTAACTTGAGCCACACAAAACGAAGCTTGTTTTTTTTTTTTGTTGTTGTTTTTTACTAGCTGGTGACAGCAGGAAACCCACACATAACACATTCATGCACTTACAGTGGTCAATGACAGCTGCTTCACTGGAGCCGAACAATACGCTGCTGAATAATTGAGTGTTTCTGAAGGTGAAAAACATCAGAGCTCAGCAGGACCTGCCCGACACACGCAGACATAAGAGCAAGGAACACGGTGGACGTCGCATCATTTCTCCAGCTTTTAAAGTAACAGATGATCAGCGAGTGAATTCAGAGATGCTGGCGAAAAAACGTGGAAAAACAAAAGAGGCAAGCGACGCAGAACACACGAGAAACCAAAACTATTTTCATCAACTCAAACACACAGAGTTCAAACAATCATGCACTAATACAGATCCAGCATGCGAGAGATGAAGAGCAGATTTTATCCCGTGGTGAAAATGTTTTTGTTGCAGTATTTCTCTGTTGAGGACGGGTTGCAACAGTTTAACCTCCAGTGTATTTCTGTCAACTGTCTTTTATGCTGTGAAATGTAGGACAGCTAAAATATTTATCCAATCTAAAGATGATAAGAAAAAAAGAGCAGCAGACTCATAATGCCAATTTTTGAGGAGCATTCTTGATTGCTTTTTGATCTTCACACCACAGGAAACTTTAACAAGCTACATCAATAGGAGCGAAGCACCCTCAGCAACAAAAGTGTGTTTTTATTTTTTTCCCATGATGCCCCCCAATGCTATTTGCGTTCTGAGATGAGCAGCGCGCCGAACGCGAGCAAAAACCCGCCATCACTGCCTCTGTGAATCATGTATGAGTCACCTTTCATTGTACCTCGGCAGAGAGACGGAGTCAGAAATAGAGCGGCAGAATAAAAAAGAAGTTTGGTTCTGACTCACTGCTGAAGAGTTCGGGTTCGGGTTTTTTTCTTTTGTCTTTTTTTATGTGCAACAGTAAAACTCTTCCAAAAGTTGGCGACAGTAAAGCGGCTGATGCAGGATACGACCCAAAAAGAACGGATCCGAGAAGGTTGATCATTAAAGAGCAACAAGACACTTAGCTTCCTCAGAGGAGGAATAGTGATGGGACACGAGCAACAAAGAAGGGAAGAATGAACTAACAAAGACAGGAAGAAAGCAAATGAGGAGGGAACGAAAGCAAGGATACCAGGAAGAAAGTCAGGAAGGAAGATGCAAGAAACTGAGAAAGAAAATAAGTGAGAGCCGGGATTAACGGAGGGAAGGACAAATAGATAGGACACATGGAAAGACGAAGAAAGGACATGAGGAAAGAAGAACAGAAGGAGAGGAAAACGAACATGAGGATAGAATAGTAGAGGAAGAAAAGGAAAGGAGAGGAAGGAAGGAAGGAAGGAGAAAAGAAAGCAAAGAATAGAGGACATAAGAAAAGCTGCTTCACTAAACCTATAAATTCTCAAATCAAAATACATTTTTTAGACCATTTTAGTGTCATTGTTACTAATGAACACTAGCAACTCCAAGAACAGCAGCACATTTCTTTCCTCTTTTCTCAGTTTGTTGGAGTTACTTGATTTCACCATGTAAAAAAAGAGTTTAAACAACTGAATTTGTAGCTTGTAGTTTTCCTTGAAAAAGAAATCTTAGTTTATTTAAACTAGAGTTAGCAGGTCAGAGTTTCAAGAGACTGGAAGTCAATTCCAGTCAAGCTGTGCAGAAAAAAACAGATTTAAGAAATTCAGGCTCATTTTGCATCTAATAAACATTTAGTTTTTAATAATAATAAAAACATGTTTTCATGACTTTGAGTCAAAATTCACATTGTTCACTGTTTCTTACCTAAGCTTTGACTTTTTGATCGTTCTTAAATTTCACGACATGAAATGTCTGAATGCTCATGTCATGTTGGAACATGATGAATGTTCAGATGTGAACATAG
>CAEGAE010077999.1:0-39431 GCA_903067095.1 Girardinus metallicus
GCATCAACATGCGGCTCACTTGTTACCTGCTCTAGCTGCGTTAACCTTTTCAACAATTATCCCGCTTGCTTCTTATAAATAGATTTGCTTGTTCTGCCTCTTGTCCTTTCAAAAGCAGCCACGCTCGGCCCTGGCTTTGTGGTTCTGTGGCAGCAGTGAGACCACTAAGAAGATTGTATACCAGAGTCTAAACTGGAGGAATAAATAAGACAGAAAATGTTTGAACCTGGCACTTGAGTGGTCTCATGTGCCATGAACCATTAGGAGCGAGGCAACAACAGAGATGAATTGACTTAGTGAGTTTTTCTTCTTGCATGTCGGAGAGAAACATGAAAGCCTTGTTGTTTGCTGTAACAGCAAGAGACCAGGAGTCGGAATAATTCAAAGCATTGTGAAACATGCATTCAAAGAGTAACCTTTCATGTCTGCCCCCCCTTTCTTCCCTGCATGCATCCAAAAAAAATGTAAAGTTTTTTTTTTTTTTTGCTTCCTAAATTATTTTATCAATAACTCAGTGTGTTTTTCATTGTGCATACCCATGAGAAGGGCATGCTCTGTGTTTAGTGACAGAATGACTTATAGCGCTCAAGCCTAATGTTAAAAATGACATTTTTTGAGTTTCTCCACTTGTCTTCCATACAACGCCTCCTTTTTGCTGCTTTGACTTGTGTCATTCTACCTGGCGCAGAAATCCTCTGTGCTGTCATCAGCGCCATTAATGGACACTATGAAATGGCTTTGAAGCTGTGCTGGGCTTAGGTTGTAATAGGACAGCTTCGGGCTCAGGATATAATGGAAGTAAAGCTTTTGGGGCTCTGCTGTTTGCTCCTTAGCTCAGATTTGTATCCCCCTTTCATAAGATAAGGTTTTCAACACATCTGGACCAATTATGTCAGTTTCTTTGGCAGCTTCTCCTATCTGCTCACATATCTGCTTGTTCAATCATTAAATTCAACTTTGACAAGTGCAGCAAGATGGATCAACAAAGATTAAGTATGCCAAAGCAGAGAATGCATGACAGAAATAATTTTCTTTAAGGCTTTTTATGAATCTCTCTATTTATGTACATATTGCTGCCTCTAAATTGGATGTTGTTAATTTGTTTTCTTTTTTTAATCTTAATCCAATTTCTAATTTACTGTTATCTTTACCCAGCTGGCTCCAAACATAGACACTTTTCATCTTCCTTCCGCTCCTTTTCTTTGTTTTCTGAGCCTGTCTCTATGGTTTCCTTGGCTTGTGCAGTAGGGGGTTTGTGTGTCAAGCCGTGTGTATGTGGCCCTGCTTGTATGCGGGGATGCAGCAGGGAAAATAAGTACTGAAAATGTCAACATTTTTATCAGTAAACGTATTTCTAATGGGGCTGTTGATGTGAAATTCATGCCACTTGTTAATTATAACCTAAGCGATTCACACATACTAAGAGTCAAACTCAAATGAGTCGATAAATGAAGTTAAAATTAATTGGGTAAAAATGAAAACAAGCACAATGTCACAAAGCTTAAAACTTCAGTGTTGGTATGGGTTTTTTTGAGTAGTAATCATTTACATCCAAAGAGTTCAAAGTCAATTCAGCTGTTTTCCCAGTACTTCACCGATTTGTCCAAATGGTTTGCATCAAACTTGAAATGAAATTTGATATACTTTTTCTTCTACTTTTGGAATTATGTGCAGAGATTCTGTGCTAGCATTGAGAAGTCTAGAAATCTGAAAGTTTGAAAACACTGCCATCAGTACGTTGGAAATGGCATTGAGAAAACCTTTAAGGTCCATTAGAGCTAAATGTGACGTTAACCTGCAGTGACGGGATATACTTGATTAGTTTCTGACAGATTTCAGCTGTTTTGTTCAGTTTCCATGCTTTGTTTCACACCCTTTTTTTCATGCATTTAACTCCATCTTCCCTCTCATTTCCCTTTGTTATTCGTAAGAATGTCAAAGTGTCCAATAGTTATTTTACCTGCTGTGTGCAGATAAGGTAAAATAACAGCACGCCCTGCAATAATAGAATGAGACTAGCTAAGATGAGGGGGGATTATTAATGACATGTTGGAATCAGTCCAAACCATAAAAGAAAGAGCCACTCTAAGTAGGATACTTTTATGTAGTGGCTCTTCTTTGTTGATGAGGCTTTACTGGTTTACTGATATCCCAATGTTTGTTGAGGTACAAATACACAAGGATTCCATCTATTTGATACTGAAAACAAAATTCAGACCACATAATGAGGTAAATGTGATTATATTATCTGCTGTCACTTCCGCCTGTGGTTTCTGAGCCATCAGCTCAGCATTTTCTTTTTTTTTGCTATTGTGAACTTTCTTCTCTCGCACTGATAAGGAGAAACTGCAAGCGCTGCGGCTGACGAGATTCCTCCTTGAGAGCTGCCATACATACAAGCTAACGCAAATTCTGAGACACGTTTTGTTCCAGCAGAAAAGTCTATGCGAGTATCTTTGTCTGGAGGTGGAGAGATTTGGTTTGCATCTGATAATCCCCTTTCACTCCTGAAAATTAGTTTCTCCCTCTTGAGGCTAGCACGCAGGAGCAAAATTACAACTGAACAAGGCTTACAGAACAGATAGGAAAATTAGTGGAGAGTCTGTGCGTGTGGGGGGGTTGTGGAGTATGTTCATCTAGGAAGTCTTTATTCAAGCAAAGTGGATCTGATATGAAGTGGTTCCAGGGTTCTTACTAAGTGCTGAAAAGCTTAAAAAGGTTTTGCTGTAGCTGGATGATTATGGAAAAAAAAGAAAAAATATTGTGACATGCAGTGGTGGAGAAAGTACTCAAAAAATGGACTTTAGTAAAAGTACAAATACACAGACAAAAATGTACTCAAGTAAAAGTAAAAGTACCACATTAACATTTTTACTTGAGTAAAAGTAAAAAATACTGACTTTTAAAAATGCTTAAGTATTAAAAGTAAAAGTACTCGCTGAATGCAATACTTAATTAAGTGTACCTAGCGAATTTAATTTGAATACATCAGCAATGTACCATTTTAATGAACAATGCCATAGATAAAGCATGTTTTCATTGTATTTACTCTCTGTAACATAGTTTAGACTTAGATATGTGATTCTATGCATCATAATTTCAGGGATGGAAACATCTTGTCTCCTGTCCTAACATAGCATGAACTTCACTTTTTATTTTGCCGCTAATGGCATTTATTTTGAAAGAAATCCAACAGAAAGGTGATGGAAAGAAGGTGGGTGGGGGAGGACATGCAACTAGGGAGCCATGTAGCAGTTTTGTAGTCAAGACCACCTAACCCAAAACCAAGTCAAGATCAAGACCAGCGCCACGCGCTACATGACACAATAAAATTAAGTGTACCTATCAAAATCGCTTCTCGAATTGATCTGAAAGATCCACATTCCCCTAAAACACCTAGATATTAAACACTTAGAGCTGAAATAAATTTAACCGGTATCATTATCAATTCAAACTCTTCTTCATTCTGCTTTGTTTCCATCTCTGTGCCACAATTCACAGAGGTCTCCTGCCAATCCTAAAAAGATAACGCCCATTAAACATAACATGTAAGGCAATGCATTAGTGGTAAACAAAGCTCAACTATGAACACGGACCAAGGCACAATAAGCAAGAAGTTTGTTGTGCCTTGGTCAGTCACGGTGCAGAAGGAGAACCGTGACTGTTCTCACCCTCCCTCTTGCAGCAATGTCTGCCCCCATGACAGGAGATGAAAACAATCAAAGAGCAATGAGCATGCTCTGCGTTCTTATGTTCTTGTTTTATTTATTCGCCAGTTAAATAATTCTATATATTTTTGAATGAAATAAAATAATAAAAGCTGCTGCAGTGAACACAAAGAAAGGCTCTCAGTTAGGCTTTGGTCCTGTAGGACTTAGTAAAGATCCGTCCAGAAGAATCGGATTTTTCGTGAATGTCACATCACTATACAGCAGACTTTGGTCACAGCGTTGTCCCATATATGCGACACCTCCGTCAACACCTCCACACAATAATTCAGCGCATGAGTGACAACTTTTTTCATCGCAGATGCAACATATGAGTCTCTGTACAGCTAGCTTTGCTAACACCACGTCCACAGAGCTTACCTTTCTTTAAGCTTCCTTTCCAAGTGACGCTAAAAGTTGGACGAAGCGCTGCTGATTTTACATGTCGCCATATCTGATTATTTATAGCGGAATTTTATTACTGACAATTAGGCAGACATCACCTTCCGCTCAGACAAAACCACTGCGCATGTGTTGGAGCGCCGCGTGCGAGTGAAAGGGGGAGGCGATGGGTGACAACAGACACACGTAAGTCACGTTATTGCTTGGATTTTACAGCGCCGTGCTAAATCCCTGAGCCTCACATTTTAATGGAAAAAAAAAGCGCAATGCGACTTGGATGTAATGAGTAACGTGACGGTTTTGTAGAAATATAGTGAAGTAGAAAGTACAGATACTCACTGTAAAATGTAGTGGAGTAAAAGTTGAAAGTACCCATAATTAAATCTACTTAAGTAAAGTACAAATACACCAGTATCTGTACTTACCAGTACAGTAGTAAGTACTTAAGTACAGTACTGGTAAAATGCCATTTTTCTCTGTTGTCATATCAACATAATAAAACATCCTTAAAAGCAAGTTGCCTAAAAGCTTATGTCCTTGATACAATTGTGTTCTCAAGTTTTCTTACATTGATGCTGATGTCATTTTAATTTTGGGCTTTCAGTTATTTATTTAGATTACTTTTTTTTTTTTTTTTAGATAAAATTATAATTTAAAGTGAATGTTCTTAAAAACGAGTCTTGGGTGCAAAAGTTTGAACTCATTGAGAACTTAATCTAACCCTCTCTTGATCAAAATATCCAATCAACTAAGCAATTGTAGGCTTCACTCAGGTGAAGCTGACAAGTATGCCAAAAAGATTTGACGTCTTTCCTACTGAGGATGTTCAGAAGGTCCGGTGGCACCGACTGTATGACAGCTTTGCCTCAGGGCAGCTGTGGCTATAATGTTAGTTACCACTATCAGTGTGTGAATGTGGATATGAATGGATGAATGCAGAGTAAAGCTCCTTGGAGTTCTGAAAACCTGATATAACGCAATAGAAATGTAGGCCATCACTCCACTGACCATTCATAGAAAACGTGTTCTGTATGCAAACATGTCATTCACAAGTTAGTCATCACTCCCCTCGCCCCTGAAAAAAACAAAAAATCTAACAAATGCTGACTTAAAACTTTCACAATTTGAGCTTGGACAACAATGAACTGATGATAGTCATCTCACTCCTCTCGAAGAAGTACAGATGTATAAATCCTAAAGCCAACACCCCACCATGCCCTGGTATGAGACATTACTGCCTTGCAGAATCTAATGAAAAGCTGGAAATAAATAATGAGAACAATAGAGAGAATGATGAACATGCCCAGACATAATTGTGCTCTATCACTTGTACACACACAGTCTTGAAAATTAGCTCAACAAACAACTTGTGTTAAATGAGGAGCTGATGTTTAGTTTGACGAAAGGTTTAGAAATGTCTGTGTTGGTGGATGAAGAGATTAATCTCAGAGCAGGACATTCCCTGTGAACCGGCGTTTTATTTTGGCGAACTAGTTTTCTTTCATCTGTGTGCCAGGGGATGCGGACTCTCATGGGAGGCTAGTTATGGAAATAGCCTGAATAAATGCAACTCCAGCTCCTATCTTACAGGAACACGAATCAGTGTTGGTTTGGCGAACTTGCTCTCTTTCGGCTAAGTGCCTGTCTGTGGGTAGGTGAGTCCCAAGACTCTGTTCATTCAGCTTGCCTCAGTATTATTAACGAGAGTACACTATTGATTTTGCCAGAGCTCTTTCAACAGTGAATTATTGTTATTTAGAGTGTGCATGCATTGGGATATTTTGTTAATAACGCCACAATTAAGACAGCTTGGTGCCGTTTTTCAAAGCTCAGCGAGTTCATGACCAAGGCAACTTGTTTCTCTTCCAAAACTCCTCTTGAGGCTCAACCCCCAGGACCCGTACTAATTCTTGTGCATCGCATTACAACTCTCATTAATGTGACTGATTATACACTTGGAGAGAAGAGGCCACAGTCGTGAGCCAGTCAGCCAAAGTGTTTGCTGGCTCACAAGTGTGAAAAATCAAAATGTCTACTCATGTTGAGTCATTTGTGTCTTAGATCATTCGGACGGCTGCAAGGAGGCCTCTGACATCTCATCCTCTGTCTGGAATGGATTTTCATCTTATTAAGGCAGTATATTTTTTGTGTGTGTGTGAGGCAGTGTTTGTGTGTGTAAGTGCTAGCCTGGCAGGCTGCTACTTTTCTGTAATGTTGTTTTTGAGCTTATGAAAGGAAAATTTGCTGATGTAAACTTAATGGATTTTAGGGCTTTGATCATGCTCTTAATTAGCATTTTTTTTATCTAAAGCAGTTGAAAAAAGTGAGATAAACTTCATTTATTGCAAGAGGATATTTTTAAACATGCATAGCTGAAATGTTTACCCTGGAAAATAAAAAAGATCCACTTTCTTCTTTGGATTTCACAGAAAAAAATTAATAGGCATGGATTGTAGTCAAAGTAGAAATTATTAAACCAGATATTTATGTACAACGTATACACGCTGCTCTAAAACCCAGAACATTGTTTGAAAATGCACACAGGAACAAAGAACTTAGTCCAAAGACTCCATGACAGGGCATGTTATGGAGTCTTAGTGCTCCATGATATGGTTTGTTGTGCCATAACAGATGTATAGTATTGGTGTGTGGTTTCTGTAGACAAAGCATAATAATACAAACTAATTAGAAACTAAATTGCATCATCAACTTAAAGGATACACCAGATCTATACTTAAATGCAGTTTATAAAAGACTGGTTATATAAACCTAAAATAAGTCATGATTTATCACACAGCATCCAGCTACGAAGGCAACCGCACACTGTTTATCCTGTACTACACAGAGAACAGAAACGGCAACACAATAACAACAAACCTATCTGCTAGGAACTAGTTACCATCTATCATGCTACTTAACTGCCACTTATGCATAACCTCATTTAAACAGAAGCAAGAAAACACACTGGCAAGTCATTAAAATATACTCGTGGCTAAACACAAACCTGAGTGTATCGCAACATCGAACTTAGTCACATGAACGGACACATTGCCACTTGTCTGGTTTTTGTTTGACTCTGAGCTGAGACTGCTGATATGCACCTTTGTGGTTAATTCCCATATGGAGCCCAACCCTTTTATATAGGGGAAGCCTGCACCATGCCAATTGTGAAGAACAGGGATACCAGCATTATGTTGTAAGGAGTGTTTTGCTGCAGAAGGGACTTGTATATCTCACAAAATTGATGGCATCATCAGGAAAGAACATTATGCTGTAATATTGAAGCAACATCTCAAGACAAAAGCCAGAAAGTTAAAGCTTTGGCAAACATGGTAACAAAAAGGAGTGTTTGTGTGTGAGCTTTGTGGCCTACAAACCCTGACTCAGTTGTACCAGAAAATTGAGGAAGGATGCCCAAAACAAGACAAAAGTTTGACTATGTGTTCATATAGTCAAACTTTTGTATAGTTTGGAATGATATCGGAGAAGAATAAAAAAGCTTATCCATATTTTATCCAGTTTCTGGGTTTAACTGCATACTAAGGTTTCAAAAAGTTATAGTTTAAAAACACAGAAATACTTTTCAGTGTTTCAGTGCCACACATAATTGGTGTTTAATTAATGCAATTCATGCAAATTTTTGCACAAGTGGCAAAAGTAAAAATACAATTTTATGGCATAATGGTGGTGTTTTCAGTCAAAGTTGTCATACAAAGAATATCTTGTGCCAGTAGGAGCTTGTTCTTTAAACATGCTTTCTTTTGTATTTTCTAATCAGAGGAGTCTGATAGTGTAGGTAGAAATTAGAAAAGCATGTGTACTTTGGTCTGTAGGGCACTGTGGTCTCCTTGAATGTATGAAAACAAAGTTGGATTGAATCTATAAGCTTCATAATTGTAAGCTATTCTGCTAATGCTTCAACTGCAGAGACTTCAGAGGAAAAGACAAACACTGCTCCCCAGAGTGATCCCACTGTCCCAACTACAGCCATTATGTGTCTCATTACAGCTGTAACAAAACAGAAAAAGCTTGTTATTTTAAGAAAAGTGTCTGTTTGTGGACTAACCTCTAAGGAATGATCTAGAAATCATTCTGAACCTGAACATCCTCTCAACTTAAATGGCACATTAAGTCAAATTCTGGCACTAAACATACATAAACACATAATAAGAGTGTAACTACTTTAATCACTCCCTAAAGGAGTTCTAAGACTGGCCAGAGCATCAGGCTTCAAAGATCTATTATTCCAGGAGAACTGAGCAAATGGGCCGGGGTCTCCCCCCACCAACTAATATAATGGTGTGTGTCAGCGTGTGAAATTCAGTCTGGCATTTTAACTGGCCAATAATGGGGTTTCTACTTTAAGTGGCGGCTGCCTTATGTGATGGGGACCCAGATAATATCAGATCGGGCTTGACCACTGCATGTTCCCAAATCTCTCATGTGCATATAATTTCAGCTGACTTGAATTATTTATTTGATTTATAATTTCTTTCTATTTTTTCACCCATCCTTTGTCCAACACCGCTTATTTGCTAACCTGCTGGAGGGAGGCCTGGTCTCCAGTAGTCATAGGGTGAGAGTCGGGGTGACCAATCCGTCGGTGGGCACGATATTTATTCTGTAATATATCACAGGAATCAGGACGTTAAAAGATATTAAAAATATACGTTGTAATATTTTTGTACACAATGTTCATATCAAAATATCAGTGGATATTGTATGTTATATTCCAAGAGTAATAAATTCACTTTTTGCCTGCCAATAAGACTGTCCCTGCCACACGTGATGGCAGCCTTGTTAAAAACGTTTGAAAAGCATTTAAATGAAGTCATTTTTATTGCATATAAAAAAAGCACCTCATTCCCACTGTCAAGTATGGTGCTGTGGGCCATTTTATCTCCGTTAGGCCCTACTGACATTGCTACAGCACAAATACATAGCATCAATTTTCACTAAGTTTTAAATACAAGGAAACCGCATTTGATTTTGAGGTTGAAGTTTGTGAGAAACGTCAGACTTTCCCATCAAAAATTCTTGCACCAGAGACATTTCTGGTTTTTCTTCCAACTGTAAACTTGGAAATATCCACATCTTGGTAAAAAATGGAACACACAATTAAGCTGCATTCCTCTACAAATATCGCAGTGCTGAGGTATATGCATTTTTACATTTTGTTTTAGTTTTTATGGCACAACACAACAGACAAGAGAAGTTTAACTCTTTTTCTATTGTTTCAAAAATATCTGTCAATGCAGAGGTACTTAGATAACTAACTTTACTGAGAACAATCTAGTGAAACTGTAGAAAGAGCTATTGTCCAATATTCCTGTCTGTATTCTCTGACACTGTGAAATGTTATAGTAAAAGCCTAAATTTGATCATTACAAAGGGGTCATTCGAAGCACAAGGTATTGACAAAGAAGATAGCACCCAATATGCTTCGGTCAGAGTGTTGGAAACATAATGATGTATGAGAAAAAAACATATGGAAAATGTAGATTTACGACAATAACGTAACCTCAAAAATTTTATGGGTTGTGGAGGCCTATTGGACTCGTCCGTAATTACACAACCTGCTGTTTACAAAGGAAATGTCACTCAAGACACCAACCCTAACTTCACACCTCCGATCCTGTAAAACCTGTACCTGTTCCACAAGCAGAAGGAAATTGCTTCACCTCTGTTCTATCAGTGTGAATCTGAAACAATTTCCCTATAACTCTTCTTTGTAAAATAACACAACAATCTAAAATAGAAAGAAAAACACTAGTAATGCTTGAAATGTCACTAGGTCTACCATATGATGGATTACCACCGGATGTGTAATGGAAGTCAGCGTTTTTAAGGGTCATAATTCATCTAAGTTGATCTTTGATGGAAAAACACTGCAGAGCAAGGCAGGACAGACCATGACTTGCTTTTCACTGTAGCATATGACCATATGGTTTGTGTGAAAGAGCTAAGAGTTAGCTCATGTCCTTTGCAGTAGCAAGAACCTCCATAAGGAAAAGTACTTATTTTCCTCCTCCTACAAGGTGTTTTATTTTCCAGATTCCTGAGAAATAAGAGGAAAAATCACCAGTCTCAGAATTGATTTCAGTTCTCTGAGGTTATGTGACTTCAGAAGAAATTAAATGTTGCATGTTTTTGTGGTTTCTGAGAATGTCATAATTGCAACCTATTTTCCAGGATGTTGAGTTGCCGAGACATCTAGTTACCGATAGCTTGTGTGAGAAAAGAGTTAATTGTGGGTGGTGCTAATGAAGGAGAAGAAAAGGTCTTCACTTCTAAGAACATTGTGTGATTTCAGCTGGAAGACCACCGTTTCAGCTACAGGAGCTACATACCTTTTCAAATGGAGCTTGGCAACGAGCTCTGAAGGGTTACGCTTTCAGCAAAATCAAAGTTTGACTTTGTTTATACTGTACATAGGTTTGAGTGTACATGTGTTTTTGTGCTCTCCTACCCTCAGCCAACATTACTTGTCTGTGGGTATCTGCTGGGGCACAAAAAGGAGAAGAGCCTGAGTCACTTCCAGAACAACTTCCACTGCTCCATGAGAGCCTTTGGAAGAATGCGACTTGCTACCAGCCAAGAAAGCAAAGAAATAAATGACCATAGAGAGAGAGGGAGTGCTTGAGGAGTTTAGTCTGAGGGAAGTCTGGCTGTCTCTTGCCAAAGCCCCAGCACAGGGAATGGAAGGGTCTGAAGGAGTGGAGAGGAGAATAAAAAAGAGTAAATGAGAAAGATTGCTGGAGTCTGGAAGAGGGTTCTCTGCACTCTCAAGTGAGAGAGCCAAGGATATAGTAAATCTTTAAGTAGAAAGCCATAACATTACCACAGGGAAGAGGGGAGAGAAGATAATGGTAGGGCACAACATTTTATGTACAGTCTTTCAAAAGTATTCCCATCCTTTGGGAAATGAGTGCAGTTTTTTGGGTAAAACTACACTCATTGTTTATTCATTAATGTGTATTGTTTTTATTCATCAGTGATGCTTATGAATAAAAACCTGTTCATTCGATGGCTTTCCGAAACTGCTGCTGGTGAATGTGGCTCAGAACATTAGTGAACAAGCATCATAATTCCCATAAATAACACGGTGGAAAGGTCAAGGAGAAACTTGCAGAGAAGTTTCAAGCGAAGTTAACGGAGAAAACTGTGGCGGACCAGAGGGGTCAACAAACTGCAAAAGCCACAACGCAACAACAAATGGCACAATGGAGGTTGGGCTAAAATAAAAGTTATCCTATCATATTTATCATTACTTACATTTTAGCATAACTTCCATTGTGGCTTTGTGCTGTTGTTGTGGCTTTTACATGTTGTTGACCCTTCTAGGCCATCATTGAAAATATTCCTTGCATTGAATTTCTGACAGGGCACATAATCTTAGATTCGAAAGAGGATGGCACAAACCTACCGACACATGGCTGTTCGCCTTAACTGACAGGCTGAGCTAGGAAAAGCTAACTATTGAAGAGCTGCGGTGATCGAGAGCTCAGGTTAGGAAATATGTTAATTTTTATTACTAATTTTACAATTAATAAGACACTCCATAAATCTACCAGCTATAGAGGGGCATAAAAAAAAATCATTGTTGAAAGGAACCCACAAGATGTCTTGTTTCCAGGTTGGCTCGAGCCGTGGAAGAAGGCTGATTGGTCAATCGAGGAAAAAAAGACCTATCTAAAAATGCTATGTATGACATTATAGTAACACTGCACATTCTCTTGAACACATTTGATGTCAAGATGAATGGAGCTAAATAAAGTGCTGAAATAAGACCTGTTGGAGACCTCAGTGACTGGAGACAGCAGGTTCTCCATCCAGCGTATTTAGGGCAACACCCCTAAATATACTGCTGGTGTTGCAATGTAGTGGCTAAGGTCAAAGCAATTTCATGTGTTGCAATGAGCTAATCAAAGTCGTGGCGTCAATCTAATTATCTGTCAGAAGACTTGAAAATTGTTCTCCACAATTGTTCTCATTACTCAACTGGGCTAAGCTTGAGCTATTCTGCAAAGAAGAATGGGCAACAATTTCTCTCTCTAGATGTGCAAAGCTGATAGAGACAAATCACAAAAGCCCTGAATCTGTAATTGGAGCAAAACATGGCTCTACCAAGCATGAATGTGGACTGACATACCACATTTTCAGATTTTTATTTGTAAAAAATGTTTTGAAACCATCCACTTCACAATTTTCTTCTAGTTCATGTTGGTTTATCACATAAAATCGAAACAAAAAACATTGATATATGTGGAAAAATTCAAGAATTTTAATACACTGTGCCAAATAGGAATATTAAGTTGAATCGTGACAAAGCAGTTGAAATGGTAGGTGTGAGAAATGGCGAAATCAGGAGCTAATGGGAAAGTAATAATTGTTTCAGTGTGTGCATGCTCACTCCTCCCCCCCTGTTGCTTTTGCAATTATCATCCTGAGTCCAGGAGCAATCCGCCTGAGGTTAGAGTGTCCGAGACAGTTGGGTGGCTTGATGGAGTTTGGCAATGAACAGTGCTCAAATATGGCCTGGAGACACCACTTAGTTAATTAACCAAAAAGACTAAAACCGATTCTCTAGGCTGATAAACAGATTGAGGTGAACTCCCTCTCTTCCTTCTCTCCCTCCTCATGGGAGGAACATTTAGGAGAAAAAAAAAGTGCAGCAGGTAGTTTCAGGCTGTTTACTCGTTTTCCCAGAAATAACAGCTGGGAATCTCATCACGAGAGAGAAATGATGGCAGCAGTTCGATGAAAAATCTGTCTTACTCTGAGCCAGTGTTTTTTTAAAGCATTCCCAATGACGTTGCATTTCTCCCCACTGAAGTAATTTCCAGACAGAAGCCCAGTTGCTCTGCAGCTGTGCAGGTAAACACATTTTATCGGTGTGCTGGTAGACAGAACATGCTGGGTTCTTGGTGGGAATGATTAACATTCACACCGTCCACAAACAAAGCCTAACTGCTTCTCTACCTCCTTGTTTGTTCTCACTGTCGGGGGAGCTTGTCTTATTTTCACCCTGGAAAGAAGATATCACTCCGCTGTCCTGAAAGAACAGACGCCGTTTCAAGTGTTCAAACATATTTCTTTCTTAATTACTATCTTCTTTTTTTTTATAGTAACTTTCTCAAACTCATGTCTTCTCCTTCTTTCTTGTGCCAGCAAATATTCTTGCCAAAAGATGTCCACCTGCTGTTATTTATCTGTTGCACGGTCTGTTTCTTCCTCCTTTTCCCAGCAGATATTTGCTGAGTATTTTCTAAACTGCGTCCCATGGTTTTGAAAGACAGATAATGGCCCGACTGCTGTGTGCTCTATCACTGCTGACTCTGTGTGCAGGTTATGGGACTGCACACAGATGCCATAACCCTTTCTTCCCATATTCAGTTTACCTTTACCGTTCTAGTCCTGTATATCACTCCCGGTGACCTGACAATTTGGCTTTGCTCTCATCTTGGTCCCTTCAAAATGGCTCTTTCCGGGGATGCAGGACTTATAATTTTGTTATTTTAAAAGTGGACCAAAATGTCTAAAGTTCTTATCACTGTAATTCTGCTAATTAATGTTGCTTTTCTTGCTGCCAATATTAACATACCACTATATTACTTGCTAAAGTAGAGTCAGCTATCTACTTTCTGTGTCATAATTCAGGTTTGTCCAAAGAAAAAAGTCAAACTTTTTACTATAAACCCCAAGATGATGATATTTATCTTTAGTTAGTAGTCTATTTTTGAGGCTCTTATTTTGAAGTAATATGGGCAGCAGTTCTTGAGTTGCTTTGTTGCATTGGCAACGTCTGCTACACAAACCACAAGGGATTGACCAAGAACAGTATTGAAAAATGTTATAATTTGTCCCGCACCATTTTGGGTTTTTAAAAAAAAAAAAAAAAAAAACTGTAACAGAAAATATAGCTACAAACAATTTGTAAGAGATTTCAAAAAATTATATGCATTGTCAGTGCTGGCTAAGTTCCCCAATATTGGTATCTGATTCATAACTTACTGTCTTTGGCTCCACCAAAGGGTCATATTAGTTTATTTTTTAAATAAATATGGACTGCATTTGATCATGTTTGGTTTGAATTCTGAATGTGTTTTTTTTCTTTCTGAAAATTAATGTTGCTTTTCTTGCTGGTTTTCAAAACCAACTGGTTTTTAAAACCAGTTGGACATTTAGGAAACTTTCAATCATTCAAATGATAAAGAGCATTTCCAGTTCTGTGTCTGGCGAAGGAACCACCTTTGGTTGAGACGACGATGAAAACTGCAATACATCTGCTGGATCTAGTTTGCATGCAGTTATCTTAAACTGATTACATATTTCTTAGGTTCCCTAAAGTATTAAAATCCTATTTTGTCAACTTCTTTAAAACCAAATACAGTGTTTCATCTGTTCTGTAAAAAAACAACAAAAACCAATAATTGGTTTGGTGTTTCGCAAAGATCAACGTTCAGATCGGTAGAGCATATTTCATTATAATGTTGATTTATTATACTCCCAATCCCACTACTAGTGTTGATTTGTATGCGTAATTCTTTGCCTCCCATGAGTGTCCAGGCAACAACATTGGGAACCATGACTCATTCAATCTATTCTGGGCCACAAACAAAAAAAACATGTTTTCAAATACCAAATGTGGTTTACTTAAGAGGTTATGTAATTTTGTTTGTTTTCTTAGTGATTTGTTTTTGTTTTAGCAATTGCTTCTTGTCGTTAAGATAACCATTTTCGACCCATATTCTCTTACCTACAAAGTGAATAAGTAGCCTACTAATAAATCAACGTGGAAGAAAAAGTCTGCTTATGATGTTTTAACTAACTTTCTTGTTTCTGGGTAATTTTCTAATTTGAAAAGGAATCTAGGCATTGTCCAAAAACACAATGCTCCTCTCTTCCACAATCCTGCCTCTCTCTTTTTGCTCTCACTCCATGCTGAGATGTTGGGCTCCTGCTGAGGGGACTGTAGTATGTGCTTGCCGATGTAAAAATGTTCCTTCATTAGGCCGGGCTTTGTTGCAGTTCCTTTGCAAATTGGCCCTATAGAAATGAAGGCTGTGTTGTTCATTGAGCTGCCATTTCAGTAATAGATGCCTGGCAGCCGCCTTTGTTCCCCTTAGAGATAATTGCAAGCGAGAGGATTAAGTAATGATACGACAAGGGTGAGGGCATAGGCGTGCCAGCTGTCATCCATCTCCGAGTTTATCGCTGACGTTAAAGCATCTCTTGTCAGGTGCAAAGTAGCATTGCTTGGGTTACATGTTGGGTGGCTTGGGCGTTAGTCATTGTCAAAGTGAGAACACAAATAGAAATGCAGTTTGAATCTGGTGTGTTAGAGCTCTGCTAAAGGTTTGTTTTCTGAGCGATTTGTCTGGTTTTAGCTGTAAAGTAAAGTACTTTACAACTAAAGTACTTTGCTTTAGTTGTAAAGTACTTTTCCTTGGATGTGCTTCATTTAAATTCTTCTCCTGTATTTTAAATGTCAGCCAGAAATGTTTTGATTGAGGGTTCCAGCAGACAGAAAAACACATTCAAAAGATATTCATACACCCTAACTGTTTATTTACATTTTTCCACATTTGAATCACAAAACATAATGTATTTTAAGATTTCATGTGATAGACCAATACAAAGAATATAATCAGTAGAAAGAAAACAATACAAGATTTTCATTTTATTTGTCCACCTCTAATCTGATCCCGTTTAATAAAATCAATTCCATTGTAGTTTTAGCTGTATGCTTAGGGTCATTCACTGCAAGCCCAAGCATTTTCCACCTCTAAAAGGTTTACACAAAACATTTAGCTCTCATTTATCTCCTTACTGAGTCCTCCTGAAAAGAAAAACATCACTGCAGCATCATGAGGCCACCACCTAGTTTCACTAGTGTCCGCCGGTGTGATGTAAATTGTTTTCTGACAGACTTGATGTTTAGCATGTAGGCCAGAAAGTTTCCTTTTTGCTCATGTGTGACGAGAACATTTTTTTTCACGTTAGTTTTGACTTTGTATTGCTAAAACACCACTTTCAGTTGGTTCACAGAGAAAGAAAACACTTTCAGAAACATTGTATTCTATGAAGTATGTATATATATATATATATATATATATATATATATAATTTTTTTTTTTTTTTTTTTTTCATGGCTGCTGTATTTTAATGTTTTTTGTGCCTTATGATTCATAAGATACCTAAATTGCCCCAAGGAGATCAACTCACTAGTGTGTAAAATAAAATAAGGAACAACTGGTGCCTTTAAATCATTTTAGAAAAATGGGTTGTAACAGTGTTTTACGAAACACAAACAAGTCTGTCAGACGTTTATCATATGTTTAGATAGTAGTGCCAGCTAGGCAGGCAGGGAGGGAGGTAAAAGACGGCTTGGCTGAGCAGGTCTGTGGATAGAAGTAGGCAGGGTCCATTTAGGATCTGGCTCATCCCAGTGAGTTTTGGCATGAGAAGCACGGCGCTGCCACTACGCCTGCAGCAATGCCAGGCCCAACTTAGCTCTCCCACTAGGAAAAGGTCAGGTCCTAAAAGCTGCTCCAAAATTATAGTTAACATCCAACCTTCTGGTAGGACCTGCCAGAAACTACCTTACACAGATCTAAAAGATACACATTTTCTTATTTTAATCTGACACTTTGTGATGAACATAAAAGTTATTGTTCCTTATTTTTAATTCACTTCATGTTAAGAAACAAATAAAAATGCCTGATATGACATTTATTTACCAGGAGAAACAGCAGGTATGTTCTAATGGGGAACAGCAGGGGGCATCTGCCCTTACCAGCTGCCTGGGGGCTTACGCCACCTCCTTCAGCTCAATTACTGACAGATGGTGGCTTCCAAATAATCACTTCTGATCTGATTCAAACTGTTTGTGGTATATTTTCACATGGCATTATTGTAAACCCTTTTTCTGCACAGTCTCTGCTTGCCAAGGCCACCGCTGAAGTCATGTTCTCCATTGTGAGAAGCTGGCTGGATGGCCGGAGTTACCAGAGCCTCGCCGATTAGGAGTAAATCCAAACGGTACAAACTAGGTCAAGATGTTACCTTAAGTGGATCAACAGAATGGAGCTTAAGGGTGCACTGTGCTAACTACCTCAACAGCTTTTATGTTTGGCACTTCAAAGAGTGAAAAAGAAGAGATTTCAATTCTGGAATATTTCAGAACAAATACACTGACTTAGTGATTCCAGCCAGGTTTCACTGCAGCTTATTGTAAAATTTTATCAATAGTTTATCTTACCTTGAGCTATCAGAGGACCCCTGATGTGAGATGTTCCAGACTGATGTTGCACTGAAGGATCTACGGCCCCGCTGGCAGGGCCTGGGTTTTGAGTGTTTTGGCTATGGTTCTGTAAAGGTGCAGGCGGCCCATGATAGGAGTGATTGTGAGCATGGGGATGGTTATTGCTAGGACCTGGAGGGTTACTACCTCCTGTGGTAACTTTAGCCTGGACCATCCCTGGGTTGTTCCTGTCCCACAGGTTGACTGTTTTATTGTAGGCACCGGGGTCGCCCCAGGCCGAGGTCCCATCATCTATCTCCATCTTGCGACGGATTGAAGGCGGAGAGGGCTCTTCCCAGCCTGTCGCCTCATTTGAGGGCTCTTTCTTACCACCACTCCAGGATGCACCCTGCTTCACAGAGCTGGGACTACTCCAAGAGCCCATAGTCCCTCCCCCGCTATTACTGCTCGGCCCATCCTGAGGCTTGCCCATCCAGCCTTGAGGGGGACCACATGGGCGATGTGGTGCAGAGTCACCCCAGCCTCCGCTGTTTCCAGCTCCAGAACCTCCATGTCCTGAAGAAGACATTCCCCAATCCCGTTTGTTTTCCTTCCAGTTTCCTGATTCTCCTTTCCAGTCAGAGCCAGAGGAGCTCTTTTTACTCTCTTCTGGTTCTCCCCAGTCCCCAGTATTATTGCTTCCTCCACTGCTGCCCCAGGAGTTGGATGTTTTGGGTTGCTCTCCCCAGCTCTGGGATGTTGACTTGCCTTGTGAATCATCCCAGCCAGATGATTTCTCCTCCCCCCAAGATTGAGCCCCGTTCTTGGGTATGCTGTTGGAAGGGCCTCCTGTTGGAGGGTTACTCCATCCACTAGGCCCTACTGGGTGCTTTATGTTGGTGGGTGTGTCTCCCCAACCGGAACTGGGAGCATGTGAAGCAGTCATGCTTCCACCCCAACCAGAAGGTCCCTGTGAACCAGGCACATCATTTTTGTTACCAGAGTCAGACCTCGGAGCGGGGCCCGTGTTAGTGTTTGAGGGTCCCTGGACATTGCTTGGAGCTGTAGGCCCAGAACCCCATGAATCAGTGCCAGCGTCATTCTTGCGTTTAGAATCATCCATGTCCCAGGTTGTGTGCTGGCGAACAGGAGTCTGACCCCAGCCAGTGTTGCACAGCACCCTGGGGTCCAGATCTTGAGCAGGCATCAGAGGAACTGTTTTTTCTCTGGTTGGGCGATCTGTCCCTTGGGGATATCCGTCCATGCTGTCACTGCTTCCTTCACTGGCACCAGCTGTGCTCACAGCTCTGCTCCAAGTATTGGCTTGTGAATCCTGGGGAGGAGAGCTGGGCGCATCCCAGCCTCCCTGAGCCTCTTCGCTATGCTGTTTCCCCCAGTCTCCACTGGACTGTTCACTCCAGCCTCCAGACTTTACAGTTCCACCTCCCACATTGCCCCAAGCAGATTCCCAGCCAGGTCCTTCCTTTGACGAAGTTGGCTTTGAATTGCCACCATTACCCCACAAAGAGTTGCCATCTTCTCCGTTGACTTGTGAACTCCCTGGTTGAGGCTGCCCCATAGAACCCAAGCCTACAGGTGAGCTGCCCCAACCAGACAAGTTTTGGATCGGGCTAGGAGGTTCTTGTTTTTTAGTCTGATTTGGTCCATCAGTTTTAAGGTTTTGAGGTTCAGAACTGAAAGACACATTCGTGGATGGAGTGAGGTGTGACTCATCAGAAGTCATTATGGTACCCCATGCGCTGCCAATCCCAGAAGACTTGCCGTTATTGTTGGCTCCAGAAGAGGCACTGGTTTGGGTTGGTGGGGGACCAGGAGGGTTACAGAGATTAGGTGTAGGTTGAGGAGATGAAATGGTGTTGGCTCCACCTGAGCTGCCTCCCCCTGTGCCTCCTCCATCATGCCCCAACACGGGCCATGCAGATGGGTTGGCATTAGGGTTTAGGTTCAAGTTAAAGTTGGTGGTGGAGGACGATGAAGAGGAACCCCAGCCCCTGCTGCCTCCTCCTACTGGGCTATCGCACTTCCCTTCATTACCCACTGAGGACTGAGGGGGGCAATGAGAAGGTCCTGGCCCAGATCCCCAACTGCGATTGGTTGCAACCTGGCTAGAGAGCATGCTGGTTCCAGTATGATTGACCGGGCTAGGCCCACTGTTGGCTTTGCTGTTAAGGTGGTTGGCAGCGAAGTGGCCTGACTGACTATTGGCTCCTGTGGCCATACTCACTGCACTACAACTACTGCTTGAACTACTGCTGCTGGTGGTCAGGTGACCAGGGTCAGTGTCCAAAGGGCATCCTGCTGGAGAAGCCTGGCTCTGACTGAGAGTAATAGAAGGCCAAGCCTCTGAGTCCTTCTGGTCAATTATCAGTTGATCCCAGCCACTGGGACTGGTGGAAGATGCAGCACTTGTGGCACTTCTGTTGGCTGGCAGGTGTCCCCAGGGGGGGTTATCATACTGGGTTCCTTGGCCACTATGCGGGGGCAGTACTGTGAACATAAAGAGAGAAATATAACAAAAACCAATCAGAAATAAGGGCAGACAGACATGATTTCACAATTTCATAATATACACATAACTACGGCTAAAAGACAATGTAAGCATCTATTGATGTGTAAATGCTTTAAAATATTTTTTTTTATTGCATTACCATAATGTCAAACTAAAAACTTAAAAATCCAATATTTAAATGGAGTAAATTTATTTAGTATGAAACATGTTAATAAATAACTGGCTTTAACAAGTTCAACAGTGGCACAATTATTGGTATCCTCAGCATTCCCTTGAAGATACATGTTATTAAAGAATTTTTATTAAGTCACAGTTTGTATTTCGAATGGAAAGTAAAGTAAAAAAATATTTTCCAAAACCTGATGTTGGAGAGCGCAGCAAAGATTTGAATCTGAGGGGTTTTCATACCATCCATTAGATAATTTTCATGCCTGATTGTTTGGGAGGGATTCCAAGAAAAGCCTTGCTTGTCCTACCATGATAAACGTAAACATACAGAGCTACCTACATTCCCCTCTGACTTTAACTAGAAGAGCATGATTTGGTCAGATGAATCCAAGACAGAAATTTCAGCAGTCAATGCTCCAGTTGGGTCTGGTGTGAAACAAAAAGAGGAATACAAAAGCACTGGTAAGTCTAGTGGAAGACCTGTGATTTTGTGACTCCGTTTCTCTTCCAAAGACCCTGGAAATCATGTTAGACTACACGGCAACATAAACTAGTAAACTGAGAGTGGATCTCCACTGTGTTTTTAAGTAGGATAATGTTTCAAGACGTATAGCCAAATCAATACAAATATTGATCACTATAGCTAAAGTCAACCTCCTTGCAGGGCCATTAGAGTCCCCAGACATATAACTTGTTAAAAACCTTACACACTTCACCACAGAACAGGTTTTATATGTGAACACCAGGTCAGATTCAATCAAGGATGAGTTCCTACAGCTTGGTCATCTCTAGCTTAATAACTTCAAACTGCAACAAACATGACCTTTACTTAGCATGAAGCATGACTACTTTGCTGCCTTGGAACAATATCGACCCCTGTCTTCTTATTTGCCTTTACCCCTCTGTAAAACTGCTCTAACAAAGTCGAGCTTTTACCATTACAGAATATCGGGGACTATGATTATGAAGGCAGAGCAGCATTACTGCATGACTACAGCTGTCCCTCGTGCTGCATTGGTTCTTGTTTACATACCCCCTCACATGTACACATAGTTTGCATGCAAATACTGCAACTATGTCACAGCTACATGAGGGAAGTGACAATATTTGTGTGGCACCTCCTGTTTTCAAGCTTACCACAATGCTCGTCACTACATAAATGGGAGAGAGGATATGGTGAGAGAGCAGGGAGGGAGGAGGGAAACAGGGCACTGTGTTTCTGACACACAGCGGTGTCGTTCTGTAGCGTCTCTCTCTGCTGTAAAGTGCAGGACCGCCATTTTCTCAGTACTGAATGAGAGCCAAAAAGCCTCTGATCTACTGTCTGCAGCTCCACTACTGCTTCGAAAACACACATAAACACAACACGCAGCAACTCAACACTGCACACTCAAAATGCACTGTCGCTGCAGCTGAAATGGTAAAAAGTAGTCATTCACATTGTACGTAGATACAAGCTGCCAAAACAACGCAGAAGAGACGGATAGAAGAGAAAAACACAGACGGGAAAAAAAAAAAAAAAAAAAAAAGAGGACAGACAGCAGTAAAATACCTGTGGAGAGGTGCCTCCCAACCATCCTGCAAAGAGCTAGGTTTTGTGCAACGCAGCGACCATCCTTGTCTCAATATGTCTGCTCGGCTCGCCAAGCTTCTGAGGCTCATTTCTGAAATGCTGCCAAGAAGTTGCACAGCTCTTGCGCGGCATGAAACAACCCCCATCCCACCTCCTCCACACCTTCCTTCCTCCCTCACCCGTCTCGCTACGTCCCTCCCACCAACACGGCTTTGGCTGGGTCTGTCCTCTTCTATTGACTCCCTCTGGCTTTATTTATATCGCATTCTATTCCTGTCCTGACGGAGGATATTCTCTCTTTCTGAAAAAGCAATGAAACATGACTGGTTGGGGGAGGGAAAGAGATTGTTGAAGAGGAACGGGTTAGACTTTCATAAAGTACTCTCAATCAAGTAAAAAGAAAACATAGAAGAGGACACTTGTACCTCTCCAGGCTTCCCCTCATATCTTTCATCCATTCAACACTGTCAGTGACTAAATATTTGGCTCTGTCTGCAATTAGAACTGTCGCCCACAATGGAAAACCTCTTGCACAGCAGCAGCAGCAGGCAAATGACGGCAAGTGAAACCTCTTAAAAGCCCACTCTGGATTCGGGAGTTTTGTTTTCTTGCATTTCCACATGCTTGCTTATGGAAAAGCATATATCAAACATGAAGTGAGGCTACACTGAGATTTTAAAAGGAAAAATCTGCTTTACTATGATGTAATCTCAACATAACTCACATTAACTTTTTGGATATCTGTGAGCAGATTACAAATAAGGCACTAGAACTGCAAGGAAACAGACAAAAAGGAGAAGTACTAAAAAAACTGGGTGGTGTGGACAGGAGGAGGACATGCAGTCTGGTAAAAGAAGGAGAGCAGGGGGCCACTGGATCAACGCTGCTATTGTTTACAAATTATCTTGGCATCTTCACAACACAACAATAAGTCAATGTTTGTTGGAAAACAGGGTCCTATTATGGCCGTGGTTCCACCCCTTCTCCTGTGCACTACGGAGACCCAAAGCATGATCAGATTCTGGACCCATGGTCAATCTGTTCTGTTTTGATTTGGTCATATATTTCAGGCCATTTTCTATCTGAAACACTGATATGTCATTGTTTTTTGTAAAATCAATACGATTTTTTGTTTAGATGTCCTGATATTTCAAGAGATCATGTTACTATGCACTCTAAGAAAGATCTTAGGATCTTTGGGGGACTAAACAGTGGGCTTCATCACCTCTTTGTTACAGCTCATTAACCGTGTTTTCTTCTACCTTTTTTCATATCATCCTCAATGTTCATAACTTCCAGATAGAGATCACCCTACAGGCTTGTTATTCAGAGCTCCAGTTGTTTTAGACAAGAATTACTGCTGCAATTATTACTATAGATAAATTGAGTTGAGAAGCTATTTTGTTATTAGACGTTCCCTGAAGTATGAAGGCAACAAACATATGGCTTACATGAAATGCATGTCCTCTTGTTTTTTCCCATTTTTTGTTGTGGCTAAAAGATGCAGGGTTTTTTGTCATGTTTTATTTACAAATCAGAGAAACAATTAAAAATAAAGTAGAAATTATTTTATACAACTTGTCATGGGCAGCAATAATTGCACAGGTTTATACTTTTTAGAATAATCTTAAAGAATTGCTCTCCAGGATTGTTTTGGCTGAAATGTTCACAATATATATAGTGGGAGGGAGAGTAGTAGTTGAGGATGATAGAAAGGGCTGTAAGATTAAAAAAATGAAAGCCAGAGATAGATGTTTGGAAACAAAAGTAGGAAATAATCTAGAGGGACGGTATGGGCCTCAGCTGTACAGTTCCTGGCTTAATGAAGTCCCCGAAGGGCAGAGAGACTAGATGGTACAGAGCTGACAATGCATGCTGCCTGCCAGATGAACATCCTCCTGGATGGGAACATACAAAACTCCCAAAAAAAAATTTACTGCCTCTTTGCCTGATGATTAGAAAGTTCACTTTGTGTTGATGTACTACAGTCCCCCTACTGATCAATCAAAATGTGACCTTTTAACAATGGCTTGATTTGATCGTAAAGCAACATCCCAACACACAAGTCACTTACTGAAATATGAAGTATAATAGCTTACATGCATGAATGAGTTAAAATTACTGTTGCGGTAGAGGTTGGGAGCCATGAAGTGAGGCCCATATTTAACACTAAATTGCTGCTGCAGTTCTTTGAAGCGGGCACATATTGCATTCTACAGGCTAACCCGTTACAATTTACCATTAAAACTGAAGGCAGAATAACTTTATCAAAATACAGTTCCTTCAATGAGTACTTATATTAGACTAATTCACTCAAAACAAAGTAGTGTATAACTGAAGTAGAGGGAAACGGATATAGTGTTTTCAAAATTACTCACACATCCATCTAGAATAGGCCCTTCTTAGTTAATGCTTTTTTTTATTGATTAGTGGGAAGTTGTAATTGCAACTTTTCCTGCATTTACAACTGCAAGCCTATTGGTGGTATGTCTCTACCAGCTTTATGTATGTGAAGACTGAAATTTCTGCCCATTCCTCTTTGTAAAATGATTCAAGTTGAACTGGACTGGATGGAAAGAGAAGGTGAACTGCAATTTACAGGTGTTGCAACAGATTCTGAATTTGATCTATGTCTAGTCTTTGATGGCTCACATGAAAATAATTTGATATAAACCATTATATCATAGTGTTAGTTGTATGCTTAAGGTCTTCCTTAAAGATGAACCTATGTCCAGGTTTCAAGTCTTTTGCAGGTTTTACAAAACTGCTACCAAGTTAAAAAGAGGATGAATACAAATGTCTGCACTTTTTATACTTTTATTTGTAAACAAATTGAAAACACTGAGTCCTTTTCTTTCCACTTCCCAATGTGAAGCAATTTTTAATTTAAGGATTGCGTTAAAATGTGTGTTTTGAATGTGACAAAGTCTAATGCAAAATCCTATGCATTCTTTATAGAAGAAATTTTTCTATACGTTCAGTTTCAATACATTTTGTTTGGCCTTAATAGAACAAAATGTTATCATCATAACATTAAGAAAGATCCAATGGATAACAGAAGGATACACTTCATGAAGAAACTACACAACTAAGACAGCTAGACTTCATGTTCTCCTCTATGTATTCCTTCTCTCCTTTCAGCATTCAAGTTAAAAATAGCACTCTTTTATACCTCCTCAACATTAAAGTGCCCAGGGATATGGATTGTTAGCTACGTAAAAAAAAGGCAACATTGGAAAAAAGTCTAGAATCACAGGAAGATTGGCATAATATGGAATGTGCGGTCTGACTAATAATGCCCACCCTAAGGGCAACTAGAAAGTGTGCAAGTTGGGTTTTTTTGATACATTGGAGACGGAGGAGGAGAACGCGTGCGTCAGAGACGACCGGGCTTCGCAGACAAAGTCAGAGGAGGAAAAAGCAGAGAGAAAGTCAGCCAACATAGAAAAACAGAGAGAGCGAGTGTCGAACATTTGTGGTTAACACAGAGCTGATGTTTAATCACATCACAAGACATCCCAGACCTCTTTGAGGGGATTCCCAAGGCTCTTTTAAGGCATGATCAGCAGACTTAAAGAGTACATCAAGTCTATCGCGCATGTACCCTCTTCTCCAGCAGACGAGCTATTAACACATTAGCGGTACAGCTCTTGCACACATCGAGGCATGTTTACACTGAGAAGTCTTTTTGTTGTTCTGTTGTATCGGCAGCTCCCCGCTGGTATATAAAAGTCGTTAATGATTTTACAAGCTATAAACAAAAGTGTTTTACAAATGCAAAGGCGGTTAGCTGTAAATCCTTTCAGCAACGCCACAAACACATTAAGACAAGAGCTGACAGTTAAACAAAACCAGTCAAAGTGAAGCTACGAACGTAGATTGCTTCACTGCTAAACAAAGACAATGAGAGAAACATTGTCTCAAGTCAATTTTGAAAGAAAACCGAATTTAAATTTATTTATAACAGAGAGACCGCATCATGGACAGCAGGGCATCTGGACATTGACTCCAGGTCTTGGTCACCTGGTGGAAGGGGAGCCACAGACTGAGCCTCAAATCTTTTCTTGTAACAACATCTTTGATCACTGCTAAAAAATAAACAGCATCCGCACAAAATGTTGTTGCCACTTTCATAGAGTTGGTGTGTTCAATGTCTAACAAAGCATCTTCCATGTTGGTCAAACACTATAAAACATCTCATACACATTGAGCCAAGAATTCAGAGTTCAACTAACATGTGAAAGGAAATGATTTCACTGCAAAACACAGAGGAAATGAAAGAAACTAAATTTCCTTGTGTCTTAAAATTAAATGGGCAGATTTAACATCTAAAATTCTTAGCATGAAATTCAATTATCAAGCAAAAACAATAAGACTCCACTGTTTACAGGCCTTCACACCAGATTAATACTCTATGACACACAAGTCCCTCTGATCTAGGGGGGAAGGAAATGTTTGTGGGGTTTTTTGCATATAAATACACAAGAAACGTTTATCAGATTGGCTTTTTAAGACATCCACATGTAGCCGGATAATGAAATACAGAGTCAGGCAGATGAAGAGAAAAGTAGAAAGGAAGGCAATGAATGGAGCCAGTGTATTCCTATTGTTAAATATCACCACTGGGTCAAAGAGAGGAGGGGACCATCTTTCTCTCTGCTCTGTGACCAGGATGTGACAAAGGTGATATTTACCTGTAGGGCTAACGCTGCATATTTTCAGTAGCAAGCTTATAAGGCTGATTCAGGATGAGCAGTGGGAAACGGACAGAGTTAGACTCATTGAAAACTCTGTTTTATTGGAGGGAAGCTGCTCACAGTCGGTCTTTAGTCAGGAAAGTGGACTTCTCTCTGTCCCAATGCAACACGTCGGTTCAAAGACGCACAGAGAGCAAAAGCAGAGCCGAGCTGGGCTGCCAGAGAGGGGCGGAGAGAAGCAGCAGCTTTTACCGTAAGCTATGAGTCACTTCAGCCCACAGACCTGGACCTCTGCCACTCTGGCTCTCTACTTCTTTCTCTGCTTCTCTCGGTCTCACCGAGGCAGAGGGCCAAATAGCTCATTCCGTATCGCTCCTCCTCCCAAACAGGAAACACTGAAGCTCAGAGCACAGTACGAGGGTGTTAATCAGAGGAAGGAGGAGGGGAGAGAGACTTCGAGAGGGTAAACATCCCATCGCCATGTAAATAAATCTGCATTCACAGAATCAGAGGAGGAGCTGAGTGATGCCCTGAGACAGTTATAGAGAATTAAGCTGCATCACTCACATGATGCAAAAGGCCCTGAAGGATCTTCATCAACACCAGATAATTATTGGTAAATAATTGACTATTATCACTTGGAAAACCATGAAAGCAACAGGAAAGAAAACACACAGAAAGAAAAAAAAAATAGCCAGCTGTGTTTACTTTTTCATCTACCTCAATCCCCGTTTCTAAATCCCAGCCTGGCAAAGTGAGGAATAAACAGTGGCCAGCAGCACCTGTGATCCAAATGCTTCTGCAGAGTTTAACAAGAACAAAACCAGAGGCAGAGTGGTAAACAAAACTAAAACATAACACATGGCACAGCAGATGTAGTCCAAGAAAAAAACAGCAAAGTTAAATAGGAAGAGACCACATATCAATAGAGAGCCACTGTCAAAATGTTGAGAGTTTAATCTAAGGCACAAAAATGCATCATCAGGGAAAGAAATTAGCACAAACTACTGTCAACATGCAGGTAAATTTATGAAGTGGCAGGTAAAAGTTAATAAACCCCTAAGTCACATTGTCTGCACTGAAATATTTTGCTCTGCTGGGTGCAGTAATGTATCTGAGCAACGGCTAGACTGCTGCTAATTCCATTATCAGTAGAAGAGGAACAAACTCATAAAGTGGCAATTAATATGACCAACTCAGATGAGGCTCGGCTACAGACCAACAGCCATCTGGAAGACACCTGCGTACAGCTGTGCTATGACGCTAGATATTGATTATGACGTTCAAAACAAAGCGCTTAGTTTACAAAGGAGGAAAATAACTCTCACTTTGACGTTTATCCACAAATGACAGACAGGAACCACAAAAAAACAAACACGCTATGATGCCAAACCATCAAAAGAAAGCGGAGGGGAGCTAGCATTAGCCTGCCGCTTCCTCAAACTTTTCAGTATGCACAGTACCTCAACACTGCCAGATGTGAATTTACTGAAGATGTTTTGCAGGTTTATGTGCCAATTAGGAGTTAGATAGTTGTTTAGAAATAAATAAAAATGTCAAAGCTATGTGTATTACGTGGGAGGAGTTGGAAATTTAATGTAGCTTTCAAAAACCCAACTTTGAGCACAGAAGACCATCTAGATAAGTAGAAAATCAGTCACTGTCATCAGCTAATGAAATGTGTGAATTTAAGTTCATATACATGTAAAGCACAAATCTTTCATTATATAAATGCATGCTATTTAAAAAATGCTTACAATAAGGCAGATTTTAAGAAGCTTTAGAAGAACATTCAATTAATTCTCTTAAATTTCTGTTATTTAGCTATAAATCTCTTAAAATTTTACTCATATGATTCTGGAAATCTTTCAGACGTAATTGTGTTAATTATTTTAAAAAAGAGCAATAAAAAAAACAAGCCTCTAAAACAGATTTCAGAAGATTTTATATTTCTGCTCTTACCAAATTAAAAATAGACGACCATGAAACCTTTAAAAGAAATTTGCTTGTTTTTTTTGTATCCCAAAAAAATACTAAGCAAAAATGTGTGTGAAGTTTTAAGTAGCTGGCATATATTTAATTTTAAGTTGATTAAAATAAATTTTAATGTTCACTTAAAAAAAAATTAAAATGTTATTTTCATCTAGAAATGTAAACATTTCAGAAAACGAGGTTTATGATGACTGCTTTAAGAACTGCAAAGAATGTGAATTTATTCCACGTCCTCTCACAATGAAAAGAAATTGAAACAATTCAGAGCAATATTCCATTCTTACACAGCAAGCATCATTCTGCAAGCTTTTGCAGTATTTACTAGAGGTAATAAGAGGTGGAGATTTGTCAAGTGTCTCTGCTGACCTGTGGGCAAGCTGGCTGAGGAGGAAGAGGTGCAGGATGGAGAGGGGTTTATGGCTACTGTTGATGCTGCAGATTCACTAGTGTCGGGATATCCCGTGGTAAGGAGAGGCAGGGTCCCGGGAGGCAGAGGCTGGCCCCTCTTCAACAGCTGCTTCTGCTCCTGCTGGCGGAAGCGCGGTGGCACCTCTCTGGGCAGGTAGCGCTGCTGCTGCTGCTGCTGGAGCAAAGTCTGCGGCTGCTGTGCTGTCTGCGCCTGGCATCCGGAGGGGGCGCGCTTCCCATTTCCACTGCTTTGGGGTACGGGTGGGATGGCACCGGGGTTGGCGGGGAGAAGAGGAGGGGTGGGGTCGAGCTTGGCAGAGTCTGGCACTGTGGAAGTGGGGCAGGGAAAGGGTAAGTTAGAAGGAGGGAGTGCAAATATAGGATGAGCGGGTTAAAGGAGCGTTAGCTATAGACAGAGTTGCTGAGCACATACAAGTGTCAAAATACTACAGACAAAAAGCAGGATGTTGGCAGTAGCACAACTTTGTTAACTATAATATCTGATGGTCAAAACTTGAAAAAATATTAATGAAAAAAAGAAAGAAAAGAATTTAAGTTAATGCTCTTGCATACTTTTAGTGATACATAGCCTTTTAACTTGTTGCAACCACACACTTCAAGGTATTTAATTCAGATATTATAATTTGATAACACAAATTAATTTATAATTGTGAGGTGAAGCTTTTAAAACAAGAAAGTATGTTTTGCATTTGTATTTAATCCCTTGTATCAATACTTTATAAATCCACCTGCTCACATTTCTGAATATTCATCATTTTATGGATAGGACAGGAGACTTGACATCACTTGTCAAGCGTTGTAATATGACCTCAGTTTGATTCAGGTCAGACTTTGACTGGACCATTTTGACAATATTTTATTATCTGAACTATTTCGCTTTAATTCTAGCTGCAGATATCTAGTGTTGTTGTCCCATTGAAACATGTTGCAATGTGAAACATGTTGGGAAGACAGTTTCATCCGTCTTCCCATCAACTATCCTATATTTCAACTACTGGTAGACTTAGTATTCTGAATATGGGCCCAAAAAACTCATTTCCATTGGATGAGAAGCCTTCTTCCACATTTTGTGTCCCCTACATGGCTTGTTGTGAAAAACTGCAAACAGGAGCTGTTCTTCAAGCAGATCAGATTTGTTATCCTGTTGATTTTTTTTTTTCTAAGCATCCTTGGCTCTCTGCAGCTTCTCCAGAAATACCATTCTCTTTGCTGTGTGACTAAGATGTGAAAACAAAAACAAAAAAAGATGCATCCTCCTTTTACTTCACCTAGTTTCCCCATTTATACTTTTATGTTGGTTTTTTACATAAAATTAAATCGATATACATTAAATGCGAAAAATATCAGTATGTGCAAGAACTTTTACAAGCTCTGTATTTTCCTGCATGAAGAAAAAGTTACAATTGAGATATTTACAACTATATACAAATAGGATTTTCTGAACCACAAACCAGAGGATTGTAATAATCTCATTGTGGAAATGTAAATCATATATACACACTGCCTTTGGGGATGACTGAGAACTCTCACTGCCTGATATGCTGCTTGTTCGCAGATTAAAAGTGATAAATAGGTCAAGTACCAGATAATGGATTTAGACCTGCTTGCTTCATTATTATGTGTTATTGTCTCCACCAGGACAGAGTTTTAAAGAGCACCCAACCCCATCAACATAAGCTATTCATACTTTGTGGCAGGTTATAGCCTCAGAAACGATTACCTCTCGGCGCATGACCAAAGCTGTTAGTTATCAACCGCTGCCATAGCTGCTGAAGTCAAGTGATCATGTCCCACTAGCTTCAGTTACCCCTGGCAACAGAGCTGGTCTTTCCGTCACCTCTGACAAACCATTTTAATAGCCTATACTCAGAATAGCTACGCTTAAGAACAGCCGGTCTGTTTCTGCTCTCTACAGACTCCAGAGGGAAATAAGTGTCTTTTTAACTTCTAAAACCTCCTTTGTGTTGGCAAACTAAATGTGTCAACCTGTTATTTAGAGTCAAGCAGGTAATGTAAAGCAGCATCTTATACGTCCTTGAAATTGTCAAAACCATGCAATGTTTACAACACTCCAAACAAATACTATTTAAATAAATGTCAACGCTTTTCACAGAAAGCATTTTGAAGCAATATTCTCATCCTGCTGGTTCAGAACTCTGTAACCTTTGGAAATGATGCATAATTAATTCATGAGCAGCTCCTCCTTTTTTATGAGTAATGTGCTTTAAATTCACTTCTCAGAGCTTTAAGATTTGTGTAAGCAGAGGTCCAGTCACAGGTATAAGTCATCTAGGATTCTGGAACGGTCTCTCTCTGAAAATATAAACCATAAGGTTTGAAATAAATAAAATGAATATTTATTTCTCAATAGCAATCTAATGTGATGCTGGGAACAGGCCTAAAAGTTTCTGCTTTTTCTTTCTTCAAAGCCTTTCAATCATATTTGGAGCATACAAAATAAATCAAAATCATGTGCAAAAGCCTGTGTTTAATAGTTGGAGAGTAAAGTTAATAGAAATGTGATCAAACCAGACCTCCAATCAAATAACTATACTCTGAATGTACCTCGTTTCCTTCGGCATTTGTCTTTAAGCAAAAGTTGTTTTTGTTTCCGTAATTATTTAAATTCGTAAGATAGAAAAATACAGTTACTAATAGTTACTTATTCTATTGGAATCAGTATTGTGATTCTGAAAATACATTTTCTTTATTTTTTTTAATCAAACATCTCATTTCTTTATGGAAAGTATGTAACTGAAGTGCAACAACTAAGAAAAATAATGTATCCTTTAGATGGATTTTTGACCAATCTGAGACTGATGAGATAAATACTGCTATTAATTCATTATTTTTGGAAAATATTTATTATTATCCACCAGTTCTCAGCTACCCATTTTGTTGTGTCTCCACAATTTGTTGCTCAAACATCCTAACATTTTCTATTGACCCCCCTTTATCAAAGCAAACCTACTACTGAGATGGCAAAGTAAACAGTAGCAGCGAGAAATAATCCTGTAGGCTCAAAACAAACTCCATCTCTCACATTAGAAGGTCACAACAAGAGGTATTTTTAAAAAATGAACATAACTTATTTAAAAGAAGGTTCAATATTAAAGGGACTATGAAGCATTAGGCTGGTTTAATGTCCCTTGCAGGCTAATTTATAGTACAATAATGCGTAGCTATGAGGTTAAAGGTCAGCCTTAAATCATTCATGAGGATCAACTCGGGTTACTGAGCTAGCCCTGGATGGAACACATTATGGGACACAAAGCACAGAGGGTAATCGCCTCAGAGCATTTCATTACATAATGGAGTAATCTGGTAAAGTAAAATCTAAAAGGGATGCAAAAAATGTGTTTAAAACCTATGTGAAAACCCAAACATCAGCTGATCGGACGTAATGAGCACCGAGCCAAAATGGTAGTTGAGTGCTGGCTGAGGAGGGGAGGGAGGGCATCTTTGTGAAACCAACAACCAAAAAAGAAAAAGAAAAAAAAAGAAATTCTGTGGACTAAATGAGTTACAAAGAGCAGCGCGCTTCGCCATTGGCTGCCATCCCGAGTCTGTGCAGCGAAGCGGTGAATAAGTTGAGCACATGCGGCCCGCCAGTCACATACAAAAACAAAGAGTTATGTAATGCTGAGGCCCACGTTGAGGGGAGAGGGCAACATGGTGCAGCGGAACATGCAAACAGAGACCCATGTTTACTGATACATGAGACCAAATTCCTTCCTACTGATGTGTCGGTGCCCATCATGGGTATGTACCGTGGACGCATGAGGGGAGGGGATTCCTGTGTTTCTGCGATCTATGTCATTTCTTGCATCTGGATCCGTCTGCCTCTCACTGCAGCTCAACGAATCATCAGATACTCTTGTGCTTCATCCCTCCCCACCTTTCTGTGCTTCCCTCTCTCCTTCTCCTTCACTTCCACCAACTATTATCCTCTTGTTATCATAGCTGTATTAAGGCCAGCAGATGGCCGCAGTAATTCCAGGTCAATTTGCTGGCTTTAAGAGGTGATTTCCTAATAAAACAAGAGGACCTTGGGATTGCGCCACTACGTATTAGTTATGGAGTCGACTGTTATACAGTTGGAAATCTCTGATGTAGATCCTTCTGGAAGCTGAGAGGAAGAGGGGGTTGGGGGAAGGCGACTGAGTGCTCTGTTGGCCAATCGGGGAAAAGAAACGATGAGGGACAGGGAGGGTGAACGAAAGAGAAAGCTGGCGTACAGGAGGAATGGAAGGAGGCAGAGGAGGGAGGATAAACGATGAAGAGAACAGTGTGTGCATGCAAGTCTCCACCCCCCCTTGTGTGCTCCTCTGTGAGCTCCCGTCTCACTGCCTGAAACCAGCTTGGCTCCAAATCCGCTTACAATTAGACCACTATTTGTCCTTAGCATGTTCCACTATTGTGATTGCTTCATTTCAAAGAGCAAAACACACGTCTTGCACACAAATACGATCAAACCGATCATCATGAGTGTTACGTTATTAATGAAAATAAAAAAATCAATCAGAATAAAAACAACACACCAGTGGAGGCTGTAAGATATGAAGTGTGTGTCTCCCAAAGCCACATTTAGCTAAAAAAAAAAAAGAAAAAGAAATTAAACTGAAATGGAGCAAAGCGAGAGATCAGAGTGAATCTCCATGACAGCCTATTTGCAAAAACACGGTCCTCAGCTGTGAGGCTGCACAGGAGAATTCCCAGTTCATCAAAGATGCACATCAAACGTTGGCCTTGGGGCTGTGTGTGCTTCACGCACAGGAAGACATCTCATTTTCAACTTTTAAAGGGACTCTAATTTTCTGAAAGAGAAGATGATAGTATGCTTGCCTGAGTGTTTAAGACTTTGTATTGACGTGGGGGAGCGGGGTGTCTGAAGCGACATCAAAGAGTCGAATGTAGAGGGAAGAGGGGTGGGAGGCATGAACGGCTCCACAATCTCCTGAGTGAAAGTGGCAAACAGGGCACATGACCTTGAAGATGAAGGATGCCCTCTGTGGATGGGTTTACGAGCGAATGTGCACAGAAGGCAACATTCAGTAAATTACATGTCACTAAAGAACAGAAAAGAAAATACTGAAGAAAATGGTATGAGATGCAATATGAAAATATGTGCATCTTTACATATTTACAAAAGTAAACAATACACGGGAAGTAAAACTATCATCTGCAACTAAACCCAAAATTATCCCAACCTGAAAGATTTAGATGTAAAACTAAGACAAAACGTTTGTCTCTGATAGAAAATGAAAAAGACGAATCAAAAGACAATAACACAATGTGAAAGGGGGGGGGGCAATTTATGGGAAAAAATACCTTTAATTTAATTTAAAAATTATCTGTATACTTCACCACAATTAATGGAAACAGTGATGTTACAGGAATCAAAGTCTTTTCATGATTGCTGAGCAGATTTCCACTGATACAATAAAAATGTAACTCTGGTGATGAGCTCCAAGTCTTTGAGGTTGGAAGAACTCCTTCCCATCACCCTAATCTTTAGCTCCCTCCTCAAATTAAAATCAAGACTCTCTGGGCCACTTCAGAACGGTAATATGAATTCCATAAAAAAAAAAACCATGTAGGTAAAAATATAATTATTTCACACCCCCATATGCCAGGGTTATGAATAATTCTGAACTTAATTGTAATTATTTTTACAAAAATCACCTGTGTCACAGTTACCAGCACCCCTAAAAATTCCTATAAAATAATGTAACTAAAGTATATTTTCTACTTACTTTTTACATTACTTCAAGTAGACCAAGTTATGTTTATAGGGGCATGTTGTGAGTAATTTGTAACTTTTTCTTGGGACATTTATTTAATGTTTTTAGGGTTAGGGATAGGGTTAGGGCTTGGAAAATGGGAGAAATCAACACAGAAATTGCTTTTCTATAAACATCTCAGTCTCCACAATTAAATCCTACAGATACCTGTGAGGTGAGCTAGAACAATACGAGAATAAATGGGATTCCGGAAGATCTTTTGGACCACACACTTAAGAGTTTGTGCAAACAGGATTGACAATAGCTCCCTCCTCTCTGAGTGTTAAAACCTTGCAAAGTTTTTTAGGAAAAGACCAAGTCTTGCTCCAAGTGGGGTTGTATTGACAGCAGTGGTACTATGATTGTGCCACTGGGGATCCGAGTGACATGGGATTCTTTTCCCCACTGAATAAATATACTCAAGTTTTCAAAAAAAAAAAAGGGTGTTTTCTCACATTTTTAGCATTTTTAACATCTTCAGATTGCACGATTTCAATACAAAGCTTTTTTTAAACGTCTTCAGCAGAGGTGCCAATACATGTGGCCAGCAGCGTATATAACACTTTCGCTGTCAAGCTGCAATGGTAAATCAGGATAATTGAAGATAACAAGAAAATAGAGACATATCCTTATCAAATGGCTCATTAAAAAGCAGAGGAAAAGCATCAAATATTGATGAGGCATTTAGAGGCTTTCATCTGCATCTTCCATGGGCTTTAAAATATGAGCAGCAAACCTCACCAGAGTAGACTGGAAGCTTTAATTACAAATGAAAAAATGTGACACAGTGGTTCAAATGGAAACCCCTCCCCTCATCACATTTCACACAGTGACTAATGCTATTATCAGAACACTCAGTGTAACTCACTGTTATATAGGTCAGACTTTCAAGTCCTAACTATACCTGTATAGCTCAACACCATCACTCACACCAAAATCCATCTCTGCTTCTAGTGTGCCACAAAATATTGTTTTCCTTTTCTTCTGCAGCTTTACGGGTCAGAGAGGCTCGTCTCCAAGACCCCTGCTTACAAAAGTCAGGTGCAGGACAGAAACAAAACTACTTTTCTGGAGTCATCACTCCCCTGCTCGTGCCCTTTGTGCCGACAGCTGTAGGCAGCGCAGATTCCTCTGTGTTTTGATTTAGAAGAAACGAAGCATGAAAGAGGCTGGAATGTCCTGTCCTCCTGACCTGAGCAGCACCTGCTGGGCCTTACACCAACTCAGGCTGGAATAGGAACTTCATACACGAACAGCAAGAAACTGACAGCGAGAAATCTTACTTCGTATTCTCTACATTGTATAGTAATGATTTAATTTTCTATTTCAGTTTAGGATAATTTGGTACCCAAAGTTAAAAAGAATTAAAAGACTTGTGCAATATGATGAGAGTAGGAGCAAAACCACAGATGAATCCATCTGTTACTCCAGTTCTTCTACGAATATAACATTTATTATTATACAACTGATGCTTTTGTTTAGATAAGACATGGGGAAGGGATCAGGCCGTAATGATAACAAAAGGTCATCTTGTATAAATCCCATTTTCATCACACCACTCTATGTCAAACATAAATAACTGAGTGTAAGTAAGAGAATATCAAATGTTAAATTAATTGGCTATGAAATGACTGCTGTAGGTTCACTTTCTAATAATGTTATCCATGGCGATATGTAAATGTGCGCCTCGATGTGTGTGCATGCTTCACTCTTCCTCTTGATGATAGCATTGAACTCTGGAATAAATAGAGGAAAAAAGCTCATTAAAACCTAGAAACAGGATGCAGTGTAGATTGTCCCTTTTTTATTTTAGTGTTACGCCATGCCAGTAGCTGCTGGGATGCTGACCTATAATGTGACACAACAATAGAAGATGGATGGATCAAACACAGCAATGCACTCACTTCACTATTGTCATAGTCAACCTTTTCATTTACAGCAGTATGTTGTCACCCAGCAGTAAGCAATGAAATTAAATTTCAGGACCAAATATTATGAAAGCAATATAAGCCAGCAGAATAAAATCATATCCTGATGTTTACCAGCAAACCATGGGACTGTATATGATAGCCGAGCATAAAGTAGAGCACATTTGAAAAGTGGAATGGTTTTCTTGTTTTGTTTTACAAATAAAAATTGTTGAAAAGGTGCACATCTCAATTTGAGGCACCTGCACCTGCAGGTCGTTTGGGGCGTGTTTCCACTAGCTCTGCACATCTACAGACAGACGATTTTGCCCATTCTTCTTTGCCAGTTCAGTCAGATAGAGATCAACTGAGATAAACAGTTTTCAAGTGTCATCTGAACAGAGCTCCTTCTTTGACTGCAGCAACGCCAATACTCATGCTCCTTCCAAAAGTGCTCCTTAGGTCTCTCAGTTAAGGTGTTCAGCCATCGGTTAGCAGTTTCGCAGTTGTGTCAGTTTCTTTCCACTTTCTAGTGAGATGTTCGACTTTATCCCTGTCTGCTGTGCTACTTGGGCTTTAAGATGTTCTTTGTTCTCTAACAAACCCTCTGAGGCCTTCAAAGGACAGATGTATTTATACTGAGATTTAATAACATGCAGGTGGACTATTTTCTTATTCGGTGATTCCTGAAGATTATCTGTTGGTCTAGATTTTATTCAACAGATTAAATGAGGCAGAAAACAAAAAGAAAACTGTGTTAAATACTTTGTTTAAAACATAAAACCAGGCGTTATATTCCATATGCACAACCTTTGTGTTGCTCTGTCAGAGCATTACTGAAATTTGTGGTTGAAATGTCAAATTATGAAAAACTTTAAAAAGTATATATAGTTTAGCAAAAAAATGCATTACTTCCTTCTTTTTGGATTCATAATAAGAAGCAAAATAAAAATCATCAGTTGATTAAATTACCTCCTTTGTGTTGACAAGGTGTGCAGAAGCTTGTTAATGATGCAGTTCAATACTTCAGATAATGTTTGAACTCATGTCAACATCTTGGGTGTTTTGAGTGTTTTCGGAAACACAGCAAGTAAGAAAAAAAAAAATCTATATTTGACTGTTACATTAAGGGACTGCAACAGAGAGGCAGCATGTGTTTGCATGTCTGTTACAGAAGTGGGCCAGGAGAAACAACCCACAACGGGCCCCCTCAGCTGTGTCGGCAAACAGGAAACTGGAGTTCAGTCTCAGTTTCACGTAGCTCCATCTGTTTCTTTTGCTCTCGCACAGTTTTTTTCCTGCTCCCTCAGATCAACCTGAGCCCCCACGTTTCAGCATTCACCTTCTCTTTGCTTCACACCAAACAGCAAAAGATTCATTTCAACCTTTTTCCTTGCAGCCCTCCCTTTCTTCTGCTCCCAGGGCGGGCCTCCCTGCCAGACCAGACAGGAGATGGAAGCAGTTACATTATTAAGATGCTTCGGGTGCTGCTGGAAATCTCCAGAGGATGTATGCATGTTTATTCATCCCCCACACTTTTCTCATTGTCCTAATTAGCTCCCACTCTACCCTAAATTACTATCACAAACAATCTATATTTTTAAGTTGCTAGTCCAAAATATAATTCATCTTCAAGAAATCTGTTTTTCCTCAAGATTTTATGTTTTTCTAAATATTGTTAGTGCTGTGTTAACTGTAAAAACCAGGCCATAGCTAACGATTACGTTAGTAAGCGAGTGTTTGACGATTAATCAAGTAATCGGATAAAAAAAAAAAAGTAAAAATGCAAATTTTTCATCTAACCACTTAAATGTTTTAGTACAATACAAATTAAAAATAACTCAATTCCTTTATTAAATAAGACAAATGCTTTGTCTAAACACATTTTTAGGCGACATGTGAACAGCTCAGCTCTTTCTGCAATTGACTTTTTTTATTTTTTAACTAAAAAATAAAAAAATTAGACAGCAAAAAAAAAATTTTTTTTTTTTAGTAATTTGAAACAGGTGAATCCAAATGAGGAGTTCTAGCATGTGTTTTTTTGTACAATTTTAGCTTAATTACTGTTTTGATGATGTTGTTCTTACATCAAATGTCATGTTTAAAGTATACTCCGGTTCATTATTTGATTACTAAACTAGTTAATTATTTCAATGATCAATTACTCAAAATTACTCCAATTAATTGTTTCACCCCTTGTAACAAAGTAAAGCAGAACATGGTCTTGCATTACTGGCTTCATTCACCTTTCTGAAGTAGCTTAAATAACTTCATGAAATAATCTGTGGAAGAAATGCTGCAATTATTCCTGCATTGTAAGTTTCTTCTTAGACCGTATAGATTAGAGGGCATCATATAAACTGTAGCTGACAGAAAAAAATCCATTCAGCTCCAGTTTTACAATACCCTGATTAGTGGATGCAGGATAATTAGGGCCAATTTAATAACAAGTGAAACCGTATCAGTAGAAGTATTCTTTGTTTTACTTGTCATTTGGTTTTATTTTGGCTCTCACAAACATCTTCAGTATTACATAATATCTATAGGGCTTTATCCTGAGAATGAGGCTTTGTATCCAAGTAAGATTACATCAATAAATACAAAAATAATTATGTGAATTCAAAATTCAGATTTTTCTTTTTTAAATATAGTCAATCAATAACACCATTAATCATTTCCTTCCTCTCTCTAACATAAAAACAATTCTAATATTAGGTCATGACATGTTGTTGTGTTTCTCTCAGCCTAGTTTTTCAATAGTTATTTACTAGACTTAAAAGTTGTAATATAACATAATAAAGGCACAAATAAGATTTCTCCTAGTTACAAAATCAGAGTCTTAACCACTGTAGAAAATTACGACATTCACCACTAATTTTGTTGTATTAATGCCTTGCTGTTAACAACTGCCTGGAGGTCTAATCGGATCCCCCCCCCCCCCCCCCCCCCCCCCCCCACCCCCCACCCCCCCCCCCACCCCCACCCCCCCCCACCCTC